>JADLZK010002522.1:0-37455 GCA_015847255.1 Hyparrhenia diplandra
ACATTATTTGGCACTACAATTGGAATTATGTCAATAATAAATGTATATGTGTGTAGTAAGGTATAGTTTCACCCCCTTATTTGGTAGAATGTTGACGTTAAAAATATGTCGTTGGTGACCGTCAACAAAAGCTACAACGGTACTTTCCGTGCGCTTGCGGATTTATCTGCTTACGCTAAAAAATACCAACAAGCTTTCTGGCGCCGTTGCCGGGGAACGGTAGCTGTTCTAGAATCGAACCCAAGACGTCTGTGTATCCCTTTTTTATTTTTATTTTATACACCTCAACACCATCCCAACCAAATGAATTCCACTCCCATTTTTTTAAATCTTCGGCTCCAAAGGGTGATTCGTTGGAGCCTCCACCACCATTCACATCACATAGTTTCAAATGGCTATGAGCTTCGCCCTGCTTTTATAGCCATGGTTCGGGAGCAACCCTTCGAAAAAAAGGGTCTTAAATTAAAAAAAATATAGAAGGAGACTCTATGAGCAGCCTAGTTAATCACTTCCATTTTGGTCTTAGCAAAGAAGCTGCTCTCCAACGTGATCAATCTTTGGGGGCTCGTCGATGCATAAATTCATTAGTGAGGGGAAAACCATTTTAGAAGAAAATCCTTGAAAACACCCCTCATCCACCACGAGTTTCCCATAGAAACAATAGAGTCATGCCCCGAACAGTGGAGGGAGGCACCTACAACCGAATTTGAAATTCTTTCAAATCCTTCCCATAATTTGGTTGTTGAGGACCCTCCTATTAGGGGAGCATGCTATCACACTTCATGGGATGAGGAATCCCGTATTTTTGCATGCCCCTTTGAATTCGAGGATAACCTTTTTCTTAATAATGATTTTAGGAATACGTTAGAGCTTCCCAATTCAACATCATCATATGCCTCGAATTCCAACATGAGACATCAAATACACTCACGACACATAGAGGGTGGATCAATTCATATGGAAGGCATTTCTATACCCTCCACCTCTATGTCCACACATGATGTCTCATCAGAATTCGTTCTTGATCAGTGGGGAGAGCATGAGACAGTCTCCGCATTAACAATGTCCTATCTATGTTTTGCGGATGATTTGAACTATCATGAGGAAGAAACTGCTCCCCTGAGAATGGGAGATTTCATCGATGAACATGGAAGTTACATTCTATATGTTCCATCCATTCCATGCTCATATGAAAACTCTCCCGAGTCGACCCATAACGTAGCCACCACTTGCAAAAACTACAACCCCTATGTTCTCTCTGTCCATAAGAACTTTGGAAAGGTTGTTGTAGATATTTTTGTCTATCATAAATTTTGTAAATTTCGTGGTGTCTTGGCATGAGTCTTACAGATTGACGCACAAAGGTTGGTGTTGGAGGGGAAACCACTTCACTAGCAATTGTATTCATTTCAAAAGGTTTCCCAAAGACGAGCTTTCATCTTTAAACAAAGCACTTTCGGGAGATAACCCGCTCTTTAAATAAAATTGTTCTTTACAAAAAACTCTTTCCTTATTAATAAAAGCAAGAAACATGTTATCAAACTTGCATGCACCTTCGGTTATTCTTGTCGCTAACCATTTCAGGTGGAGATCGACTAAGAAGAATGAAGAAGCATGCAATATTCAAAAACATAGGGCTACATCAACAATGAACTTAGATGCTCATGGGTGATGGAACACACTAAGATGGAGGCCCTGACCTTGCACACTTGAACTTTACACAAAAGTTCAAGTGTGGGGGAGGAAGGTGTAAGCCCAAGTTCCACACACACCAAGGGGTCATTACAAAAAAGATGGTGTGAGCCTGGCCTTGCTAAAAAAATGATGAAAAGAAATGAAAAAATAATAATAAAAGAAGAGAGAGGAGGATGCTTCTTTAGACCTTTGCTATCATCAAAGCTTATGAACTATACACACCATACATGTGTGTGGTTCAAAGCATTGATGGTTTCCTGAGTGGATCACGTACAACAAAGTCACTGGTGCAACAACTTCGAAACTCCATCCCCATGTCTTTTGCAGGTAAAAAAGTACACTCAGGTAATGCAAAGTTAACAATTTTTCACCAACTCATTCACTCATATTTTTCTCCATAACAATACAAAGTTATTCTTCCCATGTTTATGTCATATGCTTTGGTTTGGATGAACTTGTATATACAGTACATCTATAGGCCTTTTCAAATTAAGCATGGTGCTTAGGTTGAAAAGATCTTCTTTAATCAAAATTTAACATGGTGTTGAATCTTGGTTAATGAACTTCGAGTAGTTTTCATAAACAATGAGAGGTAATCTATGATGGAGATAAATCAAGACTATGTTTATGTTGCAAACTTCACCTTGGTCTTGCTTGAGCTTGAATGAAAGTTGGATGAACATGTTTAAAAAATAATAAAATAATAATAATAATAATAATAATAATAATAATAAAATAATAATTTTGTTTTGCATAATGAACTTGTTCTATGTTGTTCTTGTTTTGAAATAAAGATCTGGCCTCTCTCAAAAAAAAAAAAAAAAACATATAAATACAAATGTTATCCAAAAGAAAATATGGTGCAACCCTTCGGGTACTCTTTGTTACTAACAAATACAGGAACGAAGGGTGAACGTTATCGAAGAACCAAAAGCACCAAACCACATCATGAACTGGTGGAGGAACATGTACACAACTCAGTTTGATCACTTCCTTCCCACCTGTTCATATGCATGCTCCTGGTTCTACACTTCTTGCAAATTTAAATGAACCAAGTTCCACACTTAGATTTAAATTTTGAAAGTAAATATGAATATAGCTCTTTGAGTATGGCCTACATAAATTTTGTTCCTTACATATCCTTAATGCTTGTGGGAAACATATATATAGGAAAAACATATTGCCTAGGTTGTTGTGAAATGTGATATGGCACTGGCATGGAAATCCAACCTTTTCTATTCGAAGTACTTGGAGAATTCCTTTTTGATAAAATGCTAAAATTCATAGATTCACTTACTCCTCAATGGTGAGAAATTCCTACCAAGGCCAAATATCATGATACATCGAAAAAAAAAAAAACCTTCTACATATGTTGCTTGTTATTGCATTGAGCTTTGTCAAACTTTGTTGACCCTTGTTGAGAAATTTATCATGCTCTTGAATCAAGATCACGTACACGCCACCAAATAAATGCACTACTCCTACACTGGGAGTAGGCGCAAAACATGCCTTCCATTTAGATCCACCAGAAAATGTTCTACTCCTACACTGGGAGTGAACAAAAATATCTTTGTTAGGCCCTTTCAAAATAAATGCTCCATCTACTTGTACATATCTCTCTCAAAAAGTTTGCAAAAAGAGACATGTGGCTATCAATCAAAAAAAAAGAGAGAGAGAAAGAAGAAAGAAAGAAAAAAATATATAGAAGAGAAAGAGAAAATGTGAAAAGAAAGAAAGAAGGATGAGAATAAAAGATAGCCCATGTTCTCCCAAATAATTTTCCAAAGTCCCAATAAAGAGAGATATTTCAAAAGGAGCATAGTAGAAATAGGTTAGCCACTTTATATATCCACCATATATCCACACACTTGCACTCTTGATTTGATTGTATGACATATTTTCCCATGGATCCATTGATTGACTCAACAAAATATGCATTGCAAGTATGCCCACAAATATTTCCTGCCTAAAGCTCCACATAAGCCTTTTAGAGGTAGGAATAAAAAGAAGGCAATGCAAAAATGCCATGGTGAGGAATCATACACCATTGAGAGATTTGAGAGTACCATCTGAGGAGTACTTGTGAACTATGCTTTATTTTCAAAATATTACAAAAACCTCCAAGTTACTCAGATGTGAAACTGGGATGAGATGACTTTGCTTCAGAGTCGTTCCATTTCTCAACCGCTCAAGAATATATGTTAGACACTACACATATCCTACAGGTATGAGGTATGTTTTGGGATGATCTTTATGTCGGGTTCATAACTTGAATTGTTATGTTTATACTTACTTTATCATTAACCTTTACTCGGGACGAGCAAAGAGCCAAGTGTGGGGGAACTTGTTGGCAGTCATTATCGAGTATATTATACCGCCAACTTATATCCAATTCATGAAAAGGGGCAAACTTATGTTACATATACCTTTACTTCTAACCTAGTTCCACTTGTATTCGTAGAAAATATGTTTTGCAGGTATAAAGGTGGAAACAGGTACATAGTCACCAAATAACACTACAAAAATCCTACTAATCCGTGATGGAAAATTTCTGTCACGGATCACCGAAAAATCCGTCGGCAAATAGGATGCGTGATGGTTTGAAAAATCATCACGGATTGAGCGTCATGGATTGACTGCGCGTGACGATGTCTGTCAAAATCCATCACGGATTAACGAGAATCGATGACGGATTTAAACCGTCACCAGAGAGCCCAAGATCCAGTTAGTCCAGCCCAAACCCATTTCCTGTGACGGAAAATTATCGTCACGGATGAATTGCCACATCATCTTGGATGATGACATGGATGGTTATATGGATGATGACGTGGATGGTGATGGCAGCCCATTTATTGACAGCCCAACATCAACATGGGCCACTTTTTAGCCTATTTTCAGCCCATTTTCAATCTAGTTTTAGGCCATTTACAATCTATTTTTAGCCCATTTACATTCTGCCTTTGAAATGCATTCTAGTTTCAGCCCGTTTCACAATTTATTTTTTCTGCCTATAATTATAACACATACGACATGCAGCCCATTATTATTAATAAATTTATTACATCCAGCAAAGTATACATTGTATTATCAGGGCCGGTATAGTACTCCACTTAAATCAATTGTCAAATACACAATGAACATATGCCATCGCATTTCAATAATAACAAAATGTTATTTTATTAACAACTATTCCTATATAAAACACAAGCACGATTCTTCCATCTCTTCAACAAGCACATGTAGATGACATAATCAAGCTTGATGGTTTTCCTGAAATTAGAACAAAAACATAAGTTAGACTACATGTAGATCAGCACCTCACATAAAACCGATCAAATATTCTGATTGGACAAGTGAACAATTAGTAATGGCTGACAATACTTATTTTAGTTTGCACTCAAACTCCAAAACCTATAGGTATGGTGTGTATTCCAGAATCAAATGTATGCATCAATCAGTAGAAAATAAAAGCTGATAATGTTAGTGCTTCCTACAGACTAGACATAGTTATTAGTCTGGCAAATCATTTGGGTATATTTAGTGCTTCCTAACATCAGGACATATGAGGTAGTGAACGGCCTTGCTAATACTGCCAGACAGAAAATTGTACCTTTGAACTTCTCAAAGACCCATTTTGCTTTCTCCATCTAGCTCGAAAAATGCTGCAGGTAAGAACTTCGGCTGTTAGTTTAGTCATATGATGCTGCTGAACTAAGTTCTCATCCAAACTTGAAATCCCTAAAAAAAGGACAGATCAATCAGAGAGGGGATTTCCTTCACTCAACTAGTACTTACTATGAATAAAACACAATGGGAAAATGACATGCAGAATAAACCTCTGAACAATAAACGATTATTTTAAGCTAATACTTCAAAAGTACGCTAATGGCACCAATTCAATTTATCAACATTTGCACACATCTGATCTACGAACTTGCCTTCAAGAAAGCAGGCCTAGCACCGCAGATCTAATCAAGCAACAGTATAAACTGCTAACCGAGAGAGCTCGCTTACATGAATCCAAAGGATAAAACAAAGGGAATAGAATAGTCATTACTTTCGTTTCTTCCTCCAGGCTGCCTGTTTCTACTGGTTGCCCGAACGCTTGTGCATTGAGTCATGCAAGATACCTGCACGAACACATCCAAATGAGCCGGCAAGGCAACAATCAGCATTGCCCAATGCAATCCGGAAACCACCGCGATAGCATCTCTCTAAGTGGACCACCACGGCAACTACGCCAACACAAGCAGAATTAGAGAATGACAAGCGAGGAAAGTGGCACCTCACCCATGGACATCGGCGCAGGTAGAGCTGGAGATCTAGGATGGAAAGCGCACGAATCGACAGCGGAGGAGCCAGGAGTCGGACGCCAGCTCAAGGAGTCCGCCTCAACCACCTCCAGAAGTGTATCAGGAGCTCCGTCGGCACGCATCAGAGGCAGGATGCCGCCATCCTCCACCATCGCCGAGTAGGTGCATCAGAGGCAAGATGGCCCCATCCTCCACCGTCGGCACGTATCAGGGAAGCCGTTGCAACACTAGAAGGTCAACGTGGGTGCACGTGGTCGTCGCTGCTTGCGCATGTCCCGTGCGCTGCCTCGTGTGACCGCAATAGCCAGTGCACATCCCGCCGCCGCCGCGATGAACTACCGATGTGTGCGGCTGTGTGGAGAAGGAGAAGAGAGAGTGTGATGAGCGATTGAGGCTTTTAGGGTTCCATTTCGAATTTATATGAGCTCGAGAGGAATCCCAGTCATCGGATTGAGTTGAACGGCTCAGATCGACCAGATATTTAGGGTTTAGTAATATGGGCTGTTAGACGGGCCTAGGTGACGTCGCATGGCTCCTGGGAAATGAACGAAAGGGGCCAAAGACCACTACTGTCGCTGTTAGTCCTTTGTTCAAAACTAAATTTTCTTTTAAAAAAATGTGAAGCCATCATCTTTCTTTTATTATTCCTATATATGGCTGAATACATATATACATGAAAATAAAAAAACATCAAGACCTCATATGGTCTTCGACTTAATACATTTTAATGAATTAGTTTGTACATTGTTCACAAATTAATACATCTCCTACATGGTTTGTACATTCTTCGATGAAAGGCTTCATATACCTTTGTGAAGCATGTTCAGTCCGACTATGTCGAAATGGCTTGAAATTTTTTAGGTAGTCATCTACACCCAAAATATGGTCCCACATAAGATTTTAGTTTTTTCTTATGATTATTTTTATTATTATATTTTTATCGGTGTTGCGTGAGACATAATATGGTGAACTATAGATCGAAAACACTAGAATTTTGTAGCGACCTCCACAAATATTTGTCTCCCAGGGCACAAGAGACCTTATGGCAAAGTTTGGCACCATTCCGGATCTTTTCGGGGGTGGACTCAGTTCAACCTATAATTACCGGGTGAAGTCGCGCGTGAAAATTCAATTAATTCGGAAAAAGTACCAAACCAATTCAGAAAAATCTCACACTTGGTGGTTGCTTCACACAAGGCATCTGAAAACCTGAGAAAAAGTTTGAGACCAATACCACAACAGAAAGCACATGGATCCGTAAGAACCCACGTGTATAGACAAGGTTCGACGAAAGGCTCCATATACCTCTGTGAAGCATGTTCAGTCCGACTATGTCGAAATGACTTGAAATTTTTTGGGTAGTCATCTACACCCAAAATATGGTCCCACACGAGATTTTAGTTTTTTTCTTATGATTATTTTTATTATTATATTTTTATCGGTGCTGCATGAGACATAATATGGTGAACTATAGATCGAAAACACTAGAATTCTGCAGCGACCTCCACAAATATTTGTCTCCCAGGGCACAAGAGAACTTATGGCAAAGTTTGGCACCACTCCGGATCTTTTTGGGGGTGGACTTAGTTCGAACTATAATTACCGGGTGAAGTCACGTGAAAATTCAATTAATCCAGAAAAAGTACCAAACCATTTCAAAAAAATCTCACACTTGATGGTTGCTTCACACAGGGCATCTGAAAACCTGAGAAAAAGTTTGAGACCGATACGACACCAAAAAGCATATGGATCCGTAAGAACCCACGTGTATAGACAAGGTTCGATGAAAGGCTCCATATACCTCTATGAAGCATGTTCAGTCCGACTATGTCGAAACGGCTTGAAATTTTTTGGGTAGTCATCTACACCCAAAATATGGTCTCACACAAGATCTTAGTTTTTTCTTTTGCATATTTTTGTTATTATATTTTTATTGGTGTCGCGTGAGACATAATATGGTGAACTATAGATCGAAAACACTAAAATTCTGCAGTGACCTCCAGAAATATTTGTCTCCAAGGGCACGAGAGACCTTATGCAAAAGTTTGACACTATTCCAGATCTTTTCAGGGGTGGACTCAGTTCAACCTATAATTACTGGGTGAAGTCGCGTGGAAATTCAATTAATCCGAAAAAAGTACCAAACCAATTCAGAAAAATCTCAAACTTGGTGGTTGTTTCACACAAGCCATTCGCAAACCTAAAAAAAAGTTTGAGACCAATACCACACCAGAAAGCACATGGACCAAAAAAAAAGCTATGCCAAATATCACCAAACCAATGATCAATTTGTAGAAAGTCAATTTGTAGAAAGTAAGAACTAAAGGAACTTAAACTACAAAACAAATTTGGAGTTCATACGAGTGAGATAAATTATTTTTAAACTTTATTCACGAATTTTAAAGTAGAAACCTGCTGCTGTTCTTACGATTTTCCGATGAACCCATGAGCCGGTAATGCAGTCCATTGCCTGCTAACATGTTTATATAAATCAAAGTGCATATCCTTAGTAAAAACAGTAGAGTGGCGCATGGTGTATCCTCGAATCCCGCAGTGGGCAACAGTTTTCTTTTTATTTTCTTTTACAAGGCACAGGGGTGAATGCGGAGTCGCTGGAAAGTCGAAAGCAAAAAGCCTAGTTTTTTGAACTTTAATTTTTGTTTGATATGATTTTGGCCTTCATTCGACGTTGCTAAAAGACCCAAGGCGAGGAGCCTACACGGCTAGGTCCAGTCGACAACCACTAAAAAAGATCGGCCATGCATAATTTTAAAAAGGAAAAACCGGTTGAAGGCCCAATGTTTGGGCTTGTCTGCCGTTGAATATAGGCCTAGGTACAACGATGGGCGGTTTCAAAAATAGTGCGAAATTTTTTTCCGGAGAATGAGGTCTATTCAGGGGTATTGTTGGAATATTGTGGGCAAGGGGAAAAATCGTTTTGCCCCGTGCCTAATAATTGGTGGTGGCGGTTCTCTTCTAAAAAAAAGATAATAAATAATTATCTTCCTGTTCGCGCACTTTTTGACATGTAGAGCAAGTAGTTTAATTCCTAAGACATATTTATCTTCCGTTAGTGTGCTCAAATCTCACATGTTGTAGACTTTCGGGCGGGCTAAATAATTTTTTTGTTTTCCATATTATGAATCATATACATATATAGCAAATTAATAAAATTATTATGTTCAAATTTAATAAATCATTTTTTGGGTTTGATTCTTGGGGGCGGCGGCTCTGCTAGGTCCCCTGCTCCTCTATGCATGCCTATTGTTCTGCGTTGACTAAGTATGAAAAATTCAAAGGCCGGCTGGCAGCAACCAAGGACGGTCGAGGCCTCTATGCACTCCTCTAGTCCTCCACTGCTGCATGCTGGCAACATGGCAGCCGACTGCTGCTCCTGCTATTCCTGCTGGTGAGTGGTGAATCTGTCCTCTTTTATTTCTTTGATGGAACATGGTACAATTTGTCAAATTCAGTGGTGATAGACCTTGGCTTCAATTAGTATGGAGATTTACAGTATTAGATACAAAGTGAATGATTTGGCTTCAATTAGTGTGAATTGTGAAGATGAACCTTGTGTTGTATTTTGAATTTTAAGACAATATCATCCTATATGGATATATTTTCATGTGTTAATCTGTGTACTATGAGTGTGAGCCGCAGTACAATTAAATTGTGCTGTTGTATTTGTCAATTATTAATTAAATCATATTTTTTTTTTGCGCGCATTAAATCATATATATACACACCGGTTCAAAGTATTTGTGGCCGGTTCGATAAAACGGTCCATTCTTATCGGACCGGCGGTTCAACCGGTTCTAAACGGTTGGACCAATGAACCATTGAACCGACGGCCTCGCCGGTTCGATCACCGGTCCGGTTCAAAAAACTAGGCTCGAAAGCAAAAAGGCCCATTAGTCCAGGCTTGTGGCTTTAATTTTTGTTTGATATGATTTTGGCCTTCATTAGACGTTGCTACAGCTTCTGACCCAAGGCGAGGAGTTGCTGGGCCGGCTAGGTCCAGTCGACAACCACTAAAAGAAGTCCAGTCCACAAGGCCTAATTTTGCTAAAAAAAGGTCCACAAGGCCCAATGTTTGGGCTTGTCTGCCCTTCCGAATATAGGCCTAGGTACATGCGATGGAGCACAACAGAACATTACCTTGTGAATTGGACGGTGAGGGTTTCATTTCTCCTTGGGTGCGTTTTTTTTTCGTTCTTTTTTTCCCCTAATAATGCCAACTCGCTGGGCCACGTTGTGGGCAACATACGGCCAACTCTAGCGAATGCCATGAATAGGCCATGGGCTAATAATTGATAAGAAATAGTTAAGTGCCCCTAAAAAAAGATAATAAATAATTATCTTCCTGTTCGTGCACTTTTTGACATGTAGAGCAAGTAGTTTAATTCCTAAGACATATTTATCTTCCTGTTAGTGTGCTCAAATCTCACATGTTGTAGACTTTCTCCTATGCGCACAATAATTTTTTGTTTTCCATATTATGAATCATATACATATATAGCAAATTAATAAAATTATTATGTTCAAATTTAATAAATCATTTTTTGGGTTTGATTCTTCTTGCAATCACGTATTTTATTTTTCTTTGCCCTAAAAGTAATAGCATGCCTATTGTTTTGGGCTAACTAAGTATGAAAAAAATTCAAATCATTCATTGTGATCGCATCCGATAAAACCGTCCACGAGTTTACCGGGTTGTGAATGTCCTTTGGGCTCATCCATGACGGAAAACAAATATGGTGGAGGCGTTGGCGGTGACGGTGATCAATCTTGGTCACCAAGAATCCGTCACGGATTAACACATTTCTTGTAGTGTAAGTCGAAAGCGCATTGAATAAAAGACGTCAAGGAGAGGATCAAGCAAGAGGACCAAACTAAAGGCATTTGGCGGCCCATGCACCATCATAGGCCCAACATATGAGGGAACCGGCCATGACACGTTGCAAAAGGTGGAACACCAATATTTCCCGCACAAATATCAAGCCCAAGCCTACAAAAGTGGAGGCCCAAGTCCAACATGAAATCATGACTAGCCTCGACTTTGTGGTATATCACCTCTACACTCTTGACATGGGTTCAATGTTTTGGGCATAACTTTCTTAGTTGAAATCTTGTTTAGATTTCAGCGATCCACCACTTGAAAGAAGCTTACTTCCGAGGCCCACACAGATCATAGCAAAAATTTTCAGCCCAAACTAGAGCAAATTTGGGGGGCGGCCTTTTGTTATTCTAACAAGTTTGTCTAGTGTTTTGTAGAAAAATGAGGCTATTCACCCGGGCCCATTTTTTTGGTGGTTCGGCCCAAAAATGAGGGGTCCGGGCCCATCTTTTTTTTGGCGGTTCGCGGTCCCGTAGCGGCATTGCATGTGATGTTTTTTTTTACCGCCAAGTTTCCCCGCCAAAAGACCATGAAGGGAGCATAGCCACCCATTTTCACCTCTCCTCAACTATAAATATAGGGGCACCCCTCCATCTCTTACACACAACACACTACACACATTAGCACTTCACTTTCACACATTCAACACAATGTAGTAGTGTCCCTCTAGGTGTTCTTCACCTAGTTGTACATTTTAGAAAAGAGGAAGAGAGAGGAGGGAAGAGCGGAGGCGAAGCCGGGATTGTCGGTTTCACCTCGACTTTAGTACCTCTATGGAGACGACTCCTATGTGAGTAATATTCGCTTTCTTTGCAATTCTTGAGCAATCTATTTGACTAAAGTTTAGTGCTCGCTTACTTGCTTGCGGGATCTCCGTTCGGCCAAGAAGGCTCTAGTTTTCACGTGAAACTAGTTTTCAGAACCGCTAAGCGTAGACATGGTGTGCGGGCTAGAGTTTACCCGAGATTGCACCCAATGCTACGGAATAGTTGTGGTAGCCCGGGGGGGTGACAGCTCCGACCAGGCCTTTGTAGTCCACCACGTACGTATTGGTGTTTTCGTAGAGCTTCTGGCGGCCTTCCCCGATTACCGTTTTCCCAGTCTTTTCGAGAATCGGAAGGGTCGTTGTTCCGAAGTAAGCAAGTGTAGTAAGCCGAGACGTTAGTTATCTAGTGGCCTTGGGCTAAGCTTAGAAAACCCTCTCCTCCTACCAAAAATATTTATCTATCTTATCTGTTGGACGTACTTGATCCCTTCTAGTTCACTTCTCGTTCCCTGTGGAAATCGATACCCTGAATACTCCGGGTGAAAGCTACAACGGTACTTTCCGTGCGCTTGCGGATTTATCTGCTTACGCTAAAAAATACCAACAATCGGCAGGTGGATTTGCTAGTGGATGTACTGGTGGAACCTCTTCCTCGTGAAAAATCCAAACCGTATAGTCCTTGACAAAACCATGCATAATTAAGTGAGATTTCACTTTCTGGGGAGTATATCAACTTTGAAGTTTTTGCAGCGAGAGCAAGGACATACAATCAGCCTCTGTTGATTTATCTCAATGTGTCTTTTCGCTAGGGCAACAAACTTTCTCACTTTAACAAAGTATTCATCTTCCACCCTCTTCATCTCGTACATCCATTTGGCTCAGTGACTCTCCATGCTTGTCTCCCTGCTCCCCATACCAAATAGCACTCAAAATGTTAGATATAGTACTCAAGTGAAACAAAAAGTGAGGAAGAGGACGGGTGTCGAGAAATACAAGTTTACTCTCTCCTCCATGAAAATGGATCTAGATCTAGATCTAGAGGGGATTAAAAAGATGATAAAAGAGATTAAAGGTGGATGAGAGAGCCTTTATGTACCACTTAGTGTGTTTTCCTCCCCCAAATCCAACATCAAAGTCCCAATTCGAAAATTTGGTCAATTTTTAGGCCAAAGCCTCTCCCCCACAAGTTCGAAGAGGAAGAAGCGTGGGGAAGAAGAAGGGGGGGGGTTGGCGGCTGTATTTATGAGCCCCAAGATTAACCGTGGCGGGCACCTTAATTTACCCGCCATGAAAAACTCTTATTAACCGTGGCAAGCGCCTATAACACGACCGCCATGGTAAATAGATTATCCATGGCGGTCGCGTTAAAGGCGCCCGCCACGGTTAATCGGTAATTTTGTGTGGCGAGCGTCGTAATGGTGCCCGCCACGATTAATCGGTAATTTTGCGTGGCGAGCGTCGTAATGGTGCCCGCCACGGTTGATCCTTTAACTGTGACCGGCGGCCGGACGCCCGGGTGGCCGTGCTGGCCTGGGAACTTGCGTGGCGGGCAAATTTTGTGCCCGCCACGTAAAAGAATTATGAGGTTGACGCAAAATCAATTCGTTACTAGTGTGATCTAGTCTTTTCTAATATTGTGCTAAAAAATCCTAAACAGGTGGCTTTCAAAAGCTTGGGACTAATGAAGCAATGGCTGTTGATGGACAAGAAGGACAGCACCAAGAAGGAAGCGTGGGTGGAGATGCTAAAGAGGGGCCTGACAAGATGGTAATCTGCGGATAGTCCCAGTCCTGGAGACAGCTTGTTCTGAGAACGTGATTTACCTGTTGTATTGCTCTAGTAGCTTGCTTTTCTGTCTTTTGTGGGTGTCGAGGCATGTCAGGGGGATGTTTGCTTGGAAATATATGAATCTGATGTTTTCGAGAGTTTGGAACTTGTAAGGTGCTTGGTTGTTAGCTGGTAACCCCAGCGTAAACAGTTATCTTTTACAACTTTCAATATAAGCTGGCCTATGAGCCCCGAGAGGAATTGAGAAGCAGCTCTTGTTCCTGTGCATCTCCTGTTTCTGTGCCTTGAGAAGTAGTTCATTTTCTGAGACAAAGAAGCTCTATCGGAGACGTCAAGAGACTGTTATGCCCTTCAAATTTATTGCCCTTCAAATTTATTTATAAACTAGTTCCGGGTCCACAAATTTATGGTTCCGGCTCACAACTTAAGTTCATCTTAATTATCTGGTTCCTCCTATTTTTAAACCATTGAATGGAAGGCTCACATTCATTCCAAGCATGGTAAAATTATGCATGCGTATGTGCTTGCGCAGTTGCGCAGTAGAAGGCTATGCATATGTCATAATACTTGGAAGCATACACGGTTTGTGCTATATATATTTGTCCAGGAACTAGGAGCAGAATCAACCATTAGAGGATGACATTTTTCTAATCGATTAGAGCAATGCATGGGTTTTGTTTTAGGCAACAGGGCTATACTATACAGATATGAGTGCGCGCGTAGAAATAATCAACCATTAGAGTATAGAACAATGCACGGGTTTTGTTTCCGGCATTGTTCTATGCGACATGAGCCTGCAGGCTATACAGATATGAGTGCGCGTATAGAAATAATCAACCAACAGAGCATAGAACAATGCATGGGTTTTGTTTTAGACATTGTTCTAATCGAGGCACAGGCTATACAGGTATGAGTGCGCGCGTATAAATACACATGTAGAAGGTGTGTACCATCTCCATAACCCATACTCCTAGACGATACAAGGTGTTTTCAATCAATAACTAATGGCGCCCTGGGGGAAGAGTCTATCTGCAAAAACCGCCGTCTTCCTCCTGCTCGTTGTCGTGGCCGCCGGTACGTGTGTGGGGCGAAGCTACTTTGGTAGCAGTGGGTGCAAATGCACCACCCAAAATATATAAAATTAGTGATTTTCTCTATTTTTTCACTATATATGCACCCCCATCTCACATGTATATGCACCCACAAAGCAAGTGCACCACCCTCTAATTTGCTCTAGCTTCGCCACAGTGTGTCCGTGCAAATATAATGCATGAGCTATATATATCTACAAATAAATTACAAGCCGCAACCGATGTCGTTGGATAAATAAATCCTTTGGCTAATAATTTATTATCTACGGTCGTTCTTCTTGCGTGCAGATATGGCCTCCATTGGTACGGCGAAGACTTGCAGCCACCTGAGCGCCACATATAAAGGTTTTTGCATTAATGACGGGAGCTGCCCAACAAAATGCAAGCAGGAAAGCAGCAACAACATTGACGGCGAGTGTAGCGATGACTACGGCGATGCGTGCTACTGTATTACAAACTGCTAGCCCTGAGATTGCTGCTGCTGCTTCCATTCGCCTCCAATCCGCGCTCCGTCAGGCCGTGACACAAGAAAAACAAACAATAATAATAATCCATGCGACCATGCCCTGGCCCCTGTATGGTATTGATATTGTTATGCCCGGTGGTACAACCGTACACCGGTACAAGCACAATTGTTAGTTATAACGATTGAGGGAATCAGCTTGCATTGTGTAAGATTGTTGGGCTTGTGCAACAATGAATTTGGATTTTTCTTACAGCTCATATTTATTAAGAGGCAAAAGTCTCATATCCTCACAACCGTGGATCAAATAGAGAACACTACTACAGCTTGCTCTCAAACCAAGAATAATGGGCCATGTGCAACAATGAATTTGGATTTTTCTTACAGCTCATATTTATTAAGAGGCAAAAGTCTCATATCCTCACAACCGTGGATCAAATAGAGAACACTACTACAGCTTGCTCTCAAACCAAGAATAATGGGCCATGTGTAACATCCCGCATTTTTGGATAAAGAAAAATCACGATTTTTGAGAACTTTAAAAAACATTTCGTTGATGCATCATTACCTCCCCTAAATTCAGATACGAATCTTCTTATCACATTAAACAATATTTGCAAACCACACTAGCTTTGCACTTGGAATTTGTTGGATTTTCCCCTGCTCTTGGATTTTAAGTCGACTGCATGGTTGAACCCTAGAATGACTAAACCCCAAACAAAAGCTAAACCTAAGTCAACCCCTTCTCAAATCCATGGGCCGTTTCCGGCTAGCCAAACTAGGCAGGCGGGCTCAAAACAGCCTAGAGTCACGCCCCGCGACCATCCCACCGCACTATGGCACATGGGACCCATGAATCAGCCGCAGCCGTGCTGCGAGCCGGCGACGTAGGCCTCAGGCGGCACCACCCTTTTCTTGCCTCGCTAAGCCACGAGCCTGCCTAGCCAGTGCTGTCACCCCATGTTGATGCTGTTAAGAATTCCTCAATTAGAGAAATGATGGGCTCATACCATATGGGCCTTGGAGGCTACCTTATATGCCCTGGAGGCTATCTCTATATATATGTACTACATGTATATCTATGATGACTAATGAAGAGATGACTCCCCTCGTATATCTGTGTCTCATGTGTGTTCATCGTGGGGATTGGGCAAGGTAAACGGGATCTATCTGCAACTCCTACACGCCTCTTTCTTGGATCAGGAACGGGAAAACGGATCTGGTAATCTGTGAATAGGCCGATTCTCAACACGTTATCAGCAGCTCTACCACTGGGTGAGTCGTTCTTGATCGTCGCGTTTAGATCAATTTGTATTTGCTATGGATATTGATGCATCGATCTCTTTCGTTTCCGATCTACGATGCGTCGTCGGTTGACGCGATACGTGGAGCATCATCCGCAATCCGGCCGAAGCGAATCGATGCGTGCGTGTCTGGCCGGCAGGACCTACGGCGCCGCTCCCGGGGCTGGGTTCGAGCAGGATACAATATGCATGTTCTATAGTATATCTAGAGATCTTGTAATATGTCTCTCCAAATTGCAATATATGCTTTATATATTGATGCTAGTTCTATAGTATATCTAGAAACTGAATTTTCTAGGTTTATGAGCTTCCATAAAATTTATGTTACATTGGTTTAGACCGTTTGGAAGTTTATATGTGGCTTTATATTTTTTTTCTTGCAATATGTGTATATATGATTATATGTTCTATGGGGTATATAATCCCGAAGTATTATTCTAAGACCACTATAAATATACCATGGAACAACACATATGCTTGGAAAATTCTGGGAAATAAATGAAACATGTATGGTTATGTATATAAGACCATTTTCTCTCTCTCTAGTGTTCTCTTTAATGCTTTGGTTTATTTACCTGAAGTAACCTGAAAAAGAAAAAAAAAACTATTGCATGAGACTTGTTGATATAGCAGCAGCATGAATTTGGGATTCACTTGTATCTTTCCCCGAGGGGAGATTATATCGTTGTGGTCGGTATATTTTACCAAACATGATAATATAGGCATACAACACTAGTCGGGTTACCAAAAGACCTGAAGTCAACATGTTGCCCTTGTCTCTGTGCTGCAGAACCAGCATTAGGTGTCATCCTAACTGAGGTTTGTCTCAAACCTACGTTATTTGACATTAAGGTAATAGATAGATAATACATTTCCCTAGGCAACATGAAGTTGCTTCAATAAGATTAGAAGAATTAATATTCTGAGTTTATTTTGTGCGAAAACATAATACTTCTTCATGATGAAGAAAACTGTTCGTCCTTTCTTGGACTAGTGAAGCCCCGAAGTGCATATCAGGACTCAGTTTAGCGGTATCCATAGTCGCTGAAATGACAATGGGTATCATAGAGGGAAATCATTGTCTACAAGTAAAGCAAGCCAAATGATACGGTGGAGTGACTACTCTATGCGACAATATGTTGCCTAGTAGCCATGTATATGCCACACCAGAACAAATGTATTAATATTGACTTGTCAACCGCCAGAAGATGGAAATCAGGCAACAAGTATGAATCCCACATCACAATAAAGCTGGAAGCTAATTTTGATATTAATCAATTATCAGTCATAGTAGTTATCCTAGGCTCTGAAGTGCCATATGGAATTTGATAACTACATATGTTTCCTTGATGTATCTTTTGCCATATGAAATTTTCGCTATGAATTGAGACTTGAGAGTCTATCCCAGAAGGATATCGGTCTTTGTTGCTCTCGCCAAGCAGCCAAAATAAGATTTCCCAGATAAATAAAAAAAAATTCTTGGTCTTATCTATTCTATTAAAAGCTTCTCTCTTCATGCTGAAAAATGAATTGATCCAAGCCATGCTTTATATAGAATACAAATATGTTGCGATAAATATAATGTCTCAATTTTTCTCTATGGTACGAGTAATTGAGTCACTTTTTGGGTAATAAAAAGGGCTGGACTATAAACTAACTCTAACTCTACATCCAAGGCTTTTTGCTCTACAACCATGGCTAAATGCCACATTCTTGCTCTCCTATGCACACCAAGCTAACGCGCCTGAAAGCGCAATGCCACCATTAGTTGTGTTTTCTCATACATATGACCTAGAAGGTCAATATACACAGTGGACAGACTGACTGTCAATTGTACAACATTTGGTGAGCATTAGACCCTGAAGGATTGTTTTTGCCTGAATTATGGGTTACGGCAGTAACATAAGGTGTTAAGTCTAGAAGACTACATATGTTTTTGTTGAAAGCAAGAACTTGAAGAGCAACAGTTTATACTTCACTAGAAGTTATGGTCTCAACAAGAAGTTGAGGATATATACTCCTCATGTAGAAGGAATTACATGCAGCGCGGTATTCATGCAACTGCATTAATAAAGTCCAAGCTCACTGCATATAAATATAGTAATATACCCCCTATGCGTAATATTTCCCAGATAAATCACCACTAAAGCATACATACACCACTTGAAGTTGGTGATTGGAGATTTCAGTATGCTATTAAATATCTCGCCATTAGGAGGAGATGAATGCCCATTTTGTTGAATGCCTTGATATTTATGAATTAAAACGCACAAATCCAAACTAAACTAGTTGCTTAGTTACACTCCGCTATTGCATAGTATGGAGTTGATGCCAGATAACTGTATTGATGAGGGGCAACCAGATTGGTTAACAATTAATGAATGCTTCTACCCGAAGTAGATTTGGATATACCCGGGATTAATTTTATATCCATTTGACATTGGCATTTTTGATCAAATTATGTGGGGACGCCTGCAAATAAGATCTAGTGGCCTATGTCACAAGCATATGCTCTTGTAGCAAGCTCACATTGTATGTGATAAAACTCCTCTCATCCTCCTGTAGAGAAATCACTATGTTGGTGAGTTACCTCACGATGAGGTTCGTCCTGGAGATGAAAATCCTAGCAATGTGCGCGTACTATAATGCTGGGAATACGGAACAACAATGGATCTTTCATTTTGGGAAATAATGAAGATCATTATTAAGATGTTTAAAGTCAGAGAATATGTGTCGACACTAGTTCACCTCTATAATTGCTAAATGAGTCTCTTTATGAGAATCCGGATCCGGAATAAAGTCCATGGCAAGAGTGCTTGAAGCTCTCATATCGGGTCAAATGAAATGTGCAATTGAGGTTGAACCAAAAACATCGCTAAGTGGATATCTTGAACCTGATGTTCGGATAATTATGGGTCATTATTGAAATAATATGTGGTGAAAAGCGATGGTTCAAAAGGTCATAATAGACTAGCTCTGACATAAGTTCTGTAAAATATGTTCCGCTATATAATGAATTTGGCTAATGGCATGAATTAAATATGCAGTGATGGGATTCTGAAAATCCATAGAAAGCAACATTTAAATCTCGTACCAATATTGTCCTTTATGTGAAATCTTTCCATAAAGGCAACAACTCCCTGAAGGTTTCTTTCCCTGAAGGAATATGGGTATAAGTCTAAATGCACCAAAATATGTGAATCCCTTGAAAGGGAAAGACTCATATATGACCCAAGAGATAAGAATGAAAAGAGGAAATAAAAGGAATAAAAGTATACCATATAAGCACATGTTCACTCTATGAGCTTTTATTGTGGGTATATATATACTTGTGATAGAATGCATTATCCACCTGAAGTTTGGAATTCAAATATCCTCTGAAAAAATTATATGATATATTTGGTGCTACTAGCAATACGCCCCATTTGCTAGTTTTGTAGACAGTGATGTCTTATTATGTATTGAAGATTCTTGAAGAATCTGTAGCCAATACCTGAAGGAGTCACGACTATTATGAATAGAGAAAATTATCATATAAGGAATAATGATTATTAATCACATCTCGAAGGTGTGTCTTTGCAACTTTGTGTTGCACAAATATGCACTCTAATATATGCATCACAATGCTCTTAGCATTATTCTTTATTCTTATTGTTCTTGAAGAGCAGTGAAACAAATGTCATGAAGACTAACTATTGTGAAATCACATCTTATAATCTCCCTTGGACTATTCATGCCTATGTTTATTTGTGAATAACGACTAATGTCGTGGCAATGGATGACCTCAATGAATGTTGTCATCAGGAGGAGTATTTACATGATATTGATCATAATT
This sequence comes from Hyparrhenia diplandra, assembly GCA_015847255.1. Lineage (NCBI taxonomy): Eukaryota > Viridiplantae > Streptophyta > Magnoliopsida > Poales > Poaceae > Hyparrhenia > Hyparrhenia diplandra. Next base: position 20,153 of record JADLZK010002522.1, read on the forward strand.
CATGAGACTTGAAGATCTCAAATAATACCTAGAAGGTGTTATTTCTAAAGGGTGAGTTTGAAAGCTCTATGAAATTGAAGCCTCTATCATGATGCCATTTAAGTATGGGTTTATTTATGTATAATTTAATTTCATGGGTTCCAGAAGTAACATGATGTTAAGGTTATATGAAACGATCCTGACTATGCATGCAAATACTTGCTAAGTTTCTATATGTATATGCTTCCAGTAGAAGGCGTTTTTTTGACATAGCAGGGTAGTTCTGTAAGGTTCAGGGGGAGAACTCACCTAGAGTATTAACCCTTGATCGAGATTATAGAGAATTCAAAATGATATGATCCAGAAGGTCACAATTTGTCCTGAAGACATCTGTTGTACTCTTTTTTCCTTGATGAGTTTTCCTGAAGTTTCTCATGTAAGGTTTTTAATGAGGCAACAATGTGCAAATGCACTTAACGACAGTAATGCACTCTTTCTCCATTTTTTTCCCATTGGGTTTTTAGAGTTTTAACGAGGCATATATTTGTCATGGTATTCGCCCAAGGGGGAGCGTTAAGAATTCCTCAATTAGAGGAATGATGGGCTCATACCATATGGGCCTTGGAGGCTACCTTATATGCCCTGGAGGCTATCTCTATATATATGTACTACATGTATATCTATGATGACTAATGAAGAGATGACTCCCCTCGTATATCTGTGTCTCATGTGTGTTCATTGTGGGGATTGGGCAAGGTAAACGGGATCTATCTACAACTCCTACACGCCTCTTTCTTGGACCAGGAACGGGAAAACGGATCTGGTAAACTAGCTTTTCAATCATCAAGAAAAGAAATAAGTATCCCTAGCTTTCGATCAATATGACGGTAGAGATCTGGCTAGCGGGATGAGGCATATACTATTCACGATTAGGCAGAACAAGGCATTCCAATCTCGATTCCAGATCAACACAAATGATAGATATACGAGGCGCGATCATTCTTCCTATTAAGATATTGAATTGGGTCTTGGTAGGGGGGAACGATGATCGATTCCGTGGGACGCAAATGTGCCGCCCTCTCCCTTTCTTTATCGATATACAAGAGCAGCGGGGCTTGCCTATAATCGGGGTTGGCTACTAATATAATGTAAATAGCGAGACGCTAGAACAAGAACGGATTGCTTTACCCGCTATAGCCGACGATCATCTGCAAAGTGCTCCCTTCATCACGGATCAAGCTTTCGCAAGGCAAGGTACAGCTTTTTCATCCCAGTTCGGGTTCCCGAAAGTCCATTCTTCAATGTTCGAGAGCATCTCACTAACCTCGATCTACTTCCTATCGATTTGCGAGAAACTAACTATACTTCTCTATATATGTGAATTCACAAAAGCCGGGGGGTTTCTCGTTCGATAGATCGCACTCCTCGGGCTAAAAGAAACTAACTTAAGTAAGTAGTTCGGGATCAGAAGCATTGAATTGAAACCATCCGAAGTAGGATGAGAAAGCAGAGCGAAGGAATTCCCGATTTGAATCCACTAGTGCAATACTCCGAGTTGAGGGAGTTGTGATTAAACTATTGCTAAATCTCCGGAGCGGAGTACCTCCTTAGAGCGATTGGATTTCTCCTCCATACTCGACTCGAGATAATTCTACATGATAAACAAGCACCACACTACTATATGATCGAGGCGCGGGAACAACCCCTGTTTCTTTCCTTTCGTTAGCGACTGCTTCTTTTCGCCCAGGGAAGAGAGTTGCTTCGAGTCCACCCGCGATCTACCACTTGCACAAGGAAAAGAAGAAAGGAAGCGAAGTCACCTCATTTGTCCATTCCTTCTTTTCATTCGCCTCGCTTTCTCACAAAACAAGAAGTTCTGGCCCGGGAGGGGTATGTTTAAAATATAGCTAATTCTATCCTGTTTCTGAAGATAGTTGCTTGTGAATAGGCCGATTCTCAACAGATGCCATGACATGGCCCTCCCACGCCCCACAACCACCGACAATCGGGCCCTGCTATGGCTGTTCTTCTACGCCGCTCAGCCGCTGTGGTCCCCTCCATCTCGCTTCATCTTCTATGCCATGACTTGTCCCCTGGCTCTGTCTCACTGCCATGAAGGCCATGCCAAGTCTAGAGGGCACCTTCGAGGGCTTCAAGGAAGAAAGTATGAGGTGTCCTTCACGCTGAGAATCAAGTCTCCTTTGCATACAAGGCAAAGGTGAAGCAGGCGAAGGTGTCAGGAAGGGACCACCAGGGTAAATCTCATGAGCTAACTACTCCCATGTAATTAAAAAGCCTGCCTGCCCTTCAATATGCCAGAATAAATAGTGGTTCAAGGGAAGGCCAAGGTCATTCATACCCGGACTACCCTCCACGACTTAGCTATAAAAGGTGGGGTACCCCCTTGTTTCGGAGTCTGGCGTGTAGCTAGAAGAACGCTCAAGCGGAAGTCTTCAAATGTAGAGGACGACAGTCCTTTAGTCAGGATGTCAGCACACTGTAGGTTCGTTGGAACATGTAGAACGCGAAGTTCGCCGACCTACACTCATTCACGGACGAAGTGAATGTCGAGTTCGATGTGCTTTATCCTCTTGTGGTGCATCAGATTGGATGACATGTAGACCGCCGAGATGTTGTCGCAGGAGGCCACTATAGTCATGGAGACAGGACAGTGCAGCTCTCCCAGTAGTTGGCACAACCAAATGCACTCGGGAGCGGCGCTCACGAGAGTGCGGTACTCATCTTTTGCACTCGAGCGAGACACCATCGGTTATCACTTTGAGACCAGGAGACCAGGGAGTCATCGAGGAACACACAGAATTCTAATGTGGAATGCCTTGTGTCTGGGTAGCCTGGCCAGTCAGCATCGGAGTAGGCTGTAATGTTCAAGTCGGTGAAGGCGCGAAGTTGGAGGTCGTACGACATCGTGTCGCGGATGTATCGGAGGATACATTTTAGCAACGCCATGTGCGGAGCCCTGGGATCATGCATGAACAAGCAAGTTTGTTGAACTGCGAAGGCTATATCGGGTCTAGTCACCGCGAGGTACTGAAGGGTGCCGCGGAGACTGCGGTAGGTCTTGGTGTCGATGATGGCATCACCATCAGTAGATAACTTGCCCTTGGCGTCGATGGGTGTAGCCACCGGGTGGCACGATGTCATGTCGGTGCAGTCGAGTGTGTCATCGTTGTACCATTCCTGGGATATAGGAAGAAGCTATAGGGTCGAGATGGTCGACTAGGGGGGGGGGTGAATAGTCGATTCTAACTAATAATTGCAATAGCTAGCCAATTTAAATTGCGAAAGAGTAAGATGGCCTAGCCATGACTACACCCCTTTATCACTACGTAGTTTCCGGTCAATAGCAACCCACAAATTGTGTTGTAATATGCCCTTTTTTGGTGCAATTGCCGAAATTGCAACCAAAAGATTTGGTATACTTGAGATGCGCAAAAGTCCGTGGTATTAACCTTCAACCACGATGTCCATTTGGGTGTTGCAATTTTTTTTGTATTGCAACACAATGATGTGTTGAAACAAGACTATATTGCCACGCTCTAGTTGGTGCTATTGTATCCTATTGCAACATTTCAGGGATGCTAGAGGTCTCAATGGCATCTAACACTGAGCATTGCAATTCTAAAAATAGGTGTTGCAAAGGATTGTATTGCTACGCTCTACTTGTGGTTGCTACACTCTTTTGCCACAAACTTGCTTTGGGTGCTATATGTGTTCCCCTCTATTACTACGAATTGTGTTTGGATGCTATACTTGTCAATCCATATTGCCACCAAAGGTTTTTGGATTCTATATGTGTTCCTTTCTATTGCTACGAAATAAATTTGGATGCTATACTTGATAACCAATATTGCCACCAAAGGTTTTTTAGGTGTTATATGTGTTTATGTTTATTACTATGAAATTTATTTGAATGCTATACTTGTTGACCAATATTCCACCAAAGGTTTTTTGGGTGCTATATGTGTCCCCATTTATTACTACAAAATGTATTTGGATGCTATAGTTGTTTACTAATATTGTCACTAAAGGTTTTGTGGGTGCTATATATGTCCATGTCTATTACTACGAAATGTGTTTGGATGCTATACTTCACGACTAGTATTGCCACCAAAGTTCTTTTGGGTGCTAGAAAATAACCACCACAATTACCACCACCTAGGAGTGGTTGTTATAGGTTGGTCATTATATTACTACCAAAACCACACAGTTTGAATGGTTGTTACATATGGCCACCTCTATTGCTTCGTCCTTTGTGACATCGAAAAAATGGGTTGCGATAGCATAAAATTTATCATTTCCCACGAATGTTGTTGCTACCATAATTTTGTAGCTATTGCCACAGGTCTATTCTGCCACGCTCATATATTTCAGGATCAATAATATTTATGCAATAATATATACATATCATACTTATATACACTGAATTAACCATTCAGTATAAAATTCCATCACACGTACTACATTGTTTGAACAAACCATGTACTACATCAACTTGATAGGTATAGTACTTAAAAACGAACAAGTATCCAACACACTGCATTGCTTGAACGAACCACTACATCGACACATGATACGCAATAAATCATAGTTTGAATGGTTGGAAGCAGAAAGCGGAAGACCCGGCCTGCTCTCGGTAGTCCGCAAAACTATAAGATGCCCTAACATCTCTTCGAACTCTAACCTCCGATCTCCTTTGGCTCTCTGGCGGCGGAATATCTTCGTCCACTTCAAGTTCAAGACTTCAAGGTACGCAAGTCCATTCTAGGTCTTATTGGTTTGACTGTCGTTGATCTTTATGCGCACCGTCGGTGCCGGTTGGATTAGGAATATTGGTTGGAATTTGTGGCTCGTCTCTCATTCCCATGATATGTTGGATCGTAGGAATGGTTACATCACGAATACTATGGTCATTTTATTCTCTTGCGGAAGAATGTGTTCTTGGGTGCTATGCCCCATTGACAACGATGGGGGCATAGCTCGTATTAGATTAATTAGATTAGAATAGGAATTCATGTTACATGTTCTTGGCACGGAATCTAAATGCTTCATTTTTAGGGTTATAGTTTACACATACATAAATAAAAGAAATAAAATTGCATGATAAACGTCCAAATTTTCATATCTCCTGGTCAACCTTTGTGACTGTAGATTTACCCTTTTTTTTTCTTTATATTTGAGTTGTTGAACCTTTCGGCTACTGTTATCTATATAGTATAGCCTAAATAAAAGCAAAAAAAAAATGTCTTCTGTTCAATTTTTTGTCTTTGGTGGGAAATTCAGGCTAGCGTTTCAGTTTTCAAAATACAATAGCAACTCCAACGGCCTCTTCAACGACTTTCGAGTATACCGGTTTGACGATTGTCGCCATTTTGTTTTCTAAAATGTCGAGTCTGCGTTTCTGGCTCGGCAGACTTGGCAGTAGAGTACTACTCGCACTCCGCGGCCCACAGCCTTTCCCGCGCGCTCCTTCACTTCCCCACATATTAACACCTGGACTTCCGTCGCGCACACATCTGGGCAAATGTGATCGGCCCCAACATATATAGCATATCCATTCATTGTAGAGCACAACATAGCACAACATCTCATGTTCTTGCTGCCGCAGTGCCTGCCGCGTGCTCATCGAAACGAATAGCCTGACATCTAACATGCTTGCCTATGCATAATTTAGTGAAACAGCAAATGATGTGGCGTGTTTTAAAAAAGTACAATACCAGTCTTAAAGTGGCCGCTGCAGAAAGTAAAGATTTTGAGTAGCTAAATTGATTTGGAGAGTCATTTTTCTTAGTTTTCAATAGTTAAATTTAATCAGCTAGTCTCTTGGAGTTGCTCTTAAGTGTGAGCTCACTTCTGTAATATTGTAGTCCTGGTTGGTTTAGTTTTCGCCTCTCTATTTGTGACTATTCCGTAGCCAAATAAAAAATGGACGAAAACATTTTCTTTGTCTAAAAGATTGTTGATGTTTGTGCTTTGTTATTCAGCATGCCGCCACAGATCTTTGTGAAGAGCGCCACCGGTAGGACAATCTGCCTCAAGGCTTACACGATGGATACTATAAGCACAATTAAGGCAAAAATTCTGGAACGACACCACCTTGTCTTCGATGGAGTGCAGCTTGAGGACAATCTTACATTGGCTGATTATAACATTCAACATAAGTCCACGCTTGACCTTGAGGAAAAGATGCAAATCTGCGTAATAGAGACGCTAAGAGGCAGGACCATCTATCTTGATGTTGACAACTTAGATACTACTATTGGCAACCTGAAGACCGAGATAGCATATAGTGAGGGCTTTCGTAGGGATCAACAATGCCTCATCTTTGCCAATAAACAACTAGAGGACAATCGTCGTACCTTGGCGGACTATAACATTACGAAGGAGTCCACCCTTCTTCTTGTCCTCCAGCTTCCTCCCAGAGGTTTTATGAGGATCTTTGCGTACTCAGAAGGTGCGACCCACACTCTTATGGTTGATCCCTCAGATACAATCCATGATGTCAAGATGAAGATCTATGAGAAGGATGGCATTCGGCCCTCTCAACAACGCATCTATGACAGTGAGCTGCGGCAGCTGCAGGACAACCGCACCCTAGCCGACTATGACATTGAGGAAGATTCTGACGTCTGTATGTTGCCCTGCCAATGTGGTTTGTTGATCAGATGGATCATATGCATCAATGGTCATTGAACAGCGCGTATTATGTTTCTCCAGTGTTATTTGTTTCTAGTGGTGTGATACCTGAAACTATTGACGCCGTTGATCTTTTTTTCTTATAATATAGTGCTTTGTGATCTGTAAAATGATCACTGTATTATGTTTATGTGTGAGATATGATATCTAGTCTTTGATATGTCTTTGCACCACAATTTGATTGTGAAATGTGTAGTCATATGTTTCGGTGGCAATAGGCGCGTCCAAACTTTACTAGGTTTTGTGGCCGATGTCATGGGAACATTTTTCACCGCGATCCGAGGCGACTTAGTGAACGTTGGGGTCTTTGGACACACATGCGTTTGATCGTGCAGCCGGTCGGCATCGGCGGCATTGAAGCGTAAACAAACAGCCCTGCATCATCTGCTAATTAATTCCACCGCAGATGAAAACCTAGCAAAGTGAAACTAGGTTTTGAACTAGCAAATGATTTTCGATTCTGACGTTGTGTTATTTTCTTCTTATACGCGTACTAATATAAGCATGTCTTTTTGAACTAAATAAAATGTCTGTTTTCAAAGTTACAAAAAATAGGAACGCAAGCAAGTTTATCTCCACACAACCCTTTTTCTAACGTGAAAAATAGAAACTCGTGTGAGGACCATGTTCCCATGCAAACTTCTATCTTTAGTTCTTTTTCTTACGCTATAGCCTGATATTTTGGGGGTAATTGATTGTTTCTTTTTTGGTTACCGTCATTCAATATAATATCACTTATAAAATTCAACCTCTCGTGTAAAGTAACTACAGTAGCATACCTAAACTATAAGGGTGTCCACAAGGGTTGGAGCTAGGAAACAAAGAAATGACTATTTTATACCTTCTTGTTCCATAGTAAACCCACGTACTCCTCTCTCATATTATTCTTAAAATATGTGAAATAGATAGACCATTTGTACAAAGTGACTACTCTCTCCTGCTTTTTCTTTGTCCACGTCATAAAAGATACCCAAATTAACAGCTAGCTATTGAGGACACCCTAAGAGTATCTCTGACACCTCTCCTGTTGTCTATTCTCGATGAAAATATATTGGTGATCACAAGGGCATCCACAATGGATGTCAAATAGCTAGTCTACGAGAAATTCTATTGGCTATGGGGATGTTTTTAATAACAATTTGCAAATAGCTAACTAGATGAGGTATATAAATAATAAAAAGTAACACTTTTATTGGTTATCAATGGGAGAGATCAATCAAATAGCTAGCAACTCTGAAATAGCTAATCTAGCATCATCTCCTAGAATTATCTCTCACATAACCCTCTATTATAGCGTAGTATTGGTTAAATTAATATTAACAATTGCTCATCATTTCCAATACTAGAAGTATGCGTACGGCACACACGTGCTTTACAATAAGCGAGGTCCTATGGGTGTAGAAAAAACTGAAATTGAATGAAGGATACATAAATGAAGATCTAATTGCAAATTATTTTTTTATGTTATATGTGATTTATGTGTCTTACCAAAGCATGCTAACTTGCCTAGGTGTGTTTAATTGATTTTTAGGAGCTCAAAATTTTTGGTCCAAAAGTTTGGGGTATTTTGGCAAAATGGCGGCCTCAAGAGTCACAATTGTCAAAAAAAAAAAATGACACAATTTTTTGCTTCTTTTTGACATAGTGTTTACATGCATTTGCCAAAGTATGGAATAAAATGCCAAAACTTTAGGGAAAAAAAGAGAAAATTAAACAGACCCTGAAAATCCTTTCTCCCCCTAACATCGTTATTTTCTTACAACAGCATTCGAGGCTACTTCTGTTGTTTTTTTAGTGGTTCTGCTGGTTGTCCATGTGGCCTGGTTCTGCCCATATTTTTGGACGAAGGAGTAGGCACGAGCTGCTATCGATTTCCACGTACGAGTAGCAGGTGACTGCCGACATCTATTCTTACCTGTCATGGCATACAATCATCTTCATTCGAGAAGAACCTGGAGCGTACGTGGCACCACGGACACGTCTCACTCTTATCTTAATTTGTGTCCCCAGGCCCCAGTTAATTAATTTAGTTTACTAGCTGTGGCTACGGAGCGACTCGTGCCTACACACGTACCCACCCTTGGTTGATGTCCCAAAACCATCCTCTAATTCTCTCGCTGCAGTATAAAACGCTGCTTGGGGCTGCCACCTAGCCGCACTACAATTCGATCACACTCGAGAACAACATAGCTCCTGGAACTAGACCTGAAAAACAAGGGTTCTAGCGCTGTCCAGAGAGAGATCAACGAGTGATAGCATGGAGCAGCACCAGGGGCAGCGCGACCACGCCACTGTCATGGCGGCAGGCCATGGTGAGGCTGGCGCCGGCGGACAGTTCCAGCCCGCCGCTGCTGAGGAGCACAGGAGCCGTGGTATCCTTCATCGCTCCGGAAGCTCCAGCTCTAGCTCGGTATATTATTTTACTTGTTTCCCATGTACTCCGTACAACACATTACATGTTCAGTCTTTGATATAGTAGTATAATCCATCGCGTAGATGTGCACTGACTCTTCTGTCACTTGATTTTTGCCGATCATATACATCGTGCAGTCGTCATCTGAGGACGACGGCATGGGCGGTCGGAGGAAGAAGAAGGGGCTTAAGGAGAAGATCAAGGAGAAGCTCCCCGGCGGCCAAAAGGATAGCCAGCAGCAGAACCAGGCGGCAGCGACGGGTGGAGCCTACGGGCAGCAGCAGGGGCACGCTGGCGTGACCGGCGGGGCAGGGGCTCATGGATCAACGACCGATGGCACCGGCGGCCATGGCGAAAAGAAGGGTCTCGTGGACAAGATCAAGGAGAAGCTTCCTGGCCACCACTGAGCTGCTGCTTCCTCTGTCCAAGTTGCGCTGCGCCATATGGACCTTTGTCGAATAATGGGAGCTGAACGCACATCAAAACCTTGTCCTCCAGCGCGATTTTACCTGGGTGTGCTTTAATTTGTATTGTCTTTTTTTTGTGACTTCTTTAATTTGTATTGTCTGGCCGTATATCTGTGTATCTGGTTGTGTACCTGTTTGTTGTATCTAAGTCAGCAAAGTTTGATGTTGGTTTTTGTATCATTTTTTGCATGTTGTTTGGCTACATTCATATGCACATTAATTTATCACAAACACTTAGTTTCTGAGTGTGCACGTGATGCTTCGGTGTGCTCACCCCAACGCCCATCCCATTTGCATGGGGGAAGAAGGAGGTTGTGAGATTCACGTCCACCCCCATCTCACCGGAGAAGGAACCACCCGCACCCACCCGCGGCTACGCCGCAAAGAAGACGATGACCAGGGTTCCAGCAAGTCTAACCACCCCTTCTTCCTAAAATCCGACGGCATTAGATGTGGTCAGCTGGTGGGAGGAAGGCTGGCAAGCGATGGGGACGGCCAACAGCTCTTGTAGAGGAGTAGCGGCTGCCTGGCCAGGTTGGTGCAATGGCGCCATGGCCTGAGTTTTCCGGAGGGGGGAAAGGAGTTGTCACCGGAGCCGAGGGTGGTGTCACCTCGCTGGAGCTGGGAGCTTGGCGGGGTGAGAACACGGAAATGTGTTGTGTACACATTGGGCATGTGTTATCCTAGCCATCTAAACACCCTCGAGATATGTGTATCTAACTTTGACATCTCTTTTTCTTTATTGTTTCATACTCCTATACATTACGTATATACGCCCACTTCGTCTTCCTTCGATTATTTCTTCCTACCATCGGTGAATCCCTCGCTGCGGGATCTAGGGCCACCGCCCCACCGGGGATCTAGGGTTTATCGGAGCTCTCATTCGGCGAGCTAGACACGCGGACCCGATGTACTAGGCGCCGACCGCATGGTGGACGCCGCCACGCGTGTGTTGTCTTCCTCTTGGGCGGCGTGGTGGGCTGCTCAGGGCGCGCGAAGGGCGGCGCCATGAGGTCGACGGTGACGTCAAGTTGCGGGTGGTGATGTAGACACGACAAGAGCATGACCCGATGTACTAGTGCGAGCAACCGCCGATGCACGTTGTCGGGGACCCCGGTGCGGGAACTTGCAAAAGGTCGCACGCCCTCGTTCGAGCCTCTCGTTGGGGGTGGCGTGCCACCCTCGAGGGTCACTCATGGGCGGAGCGGTGAGGCGGTGCCGACCCCAACTCCAGGTCTTGGGGCGGCGTGGTGGCGGATGGGGACTAGAGGGGGTGAATAGTCCTTTCTAAGCCACCCGGCTAAACAAATATAATGGGAATTGCGTTTAGCCAAGGCGGCGCCATGAGGTCGGCGGTGGAAAAGATCCAACAAAGCAAATGGGTGGTGATGAACTCCCTTGCAAGGTCACACAAAAGCAAGCTTCAAACAAGAGCATGACCCGTAACTTGGCCAAGTCACGCCCGAGAACATGTTTTACTGACGTCCAACAACGCGTCTTGTGGGAGCGCAAACCACCAAGAACACGGCCCAGCCCATCTACCGTCATGTAACTTGTGCGAGTCATGGGTCATCGTCATCCACATGCAAGTATATCCTCCACTTGCCCGCACGCCCTCGTTCGAGCCTCTCGTTGGCGCTTCCACGACTGAAGCATCTCACCGTGCCACCCACCCTCACTTTGAGGGTCACTCATGCCACCACAACCGAGAGACGCCGACGGTGAGGGCCGTTGGGAGGAAATCCTACGCCGCCAACCGACCCTGGCTGATTTGGGGTTGCGGGGCAAGTTGGGGGGTGTCGGCGGACCTGGGGGGGAGGGGACAGGCCCGGTGGCTAGCACACCACCCATGCGCGAGGGCCACGACCTGCACCGCGCAATAGAAAATATGCATCTCATTTTCGCGGGAGGATGAGCGGTTCCCAAACCCAACTCAACCCCGCAATCACCGGCCGCCTTTGCAAATGGGTACATCACCATGTGCATGTGTGTTAGCATTTTCACAATCATTTCAAAGGGATCCGAAGCGTGAGAGAGTGGGGAGCGGGAGTTGAGATCCTAAACCCGGGTCATAAACTTTCTAAGCTCCTCATGGAGAGAGGGGGGAAGGGGAGGAGATATTTTTTACCGGGAACAAGTGAATGAGTGGAGGGGGATTTTTCGACTTGCCCTTCAACGTGGCTCACCTTGTCTTGCTTGGTCACATGACTCCATGTCGTTTCATATGGGCGCTAAGCAAGCAATTCAAATGGGCTTGGGCCGGCGGCCCGCAGGTGGGGCGCCCGGACGTGAGCATCAGGGAGAGAGAGGGGGGAAGGGGAGGAGATTTTTTACCGAACAAGTGAATGTGGAGGGGGGCGCTATCACTCCCGATAGAAAAATAATCGACCGTTGTGTTTTTTGAGGGGCCAACGGAGGCCCTCTAGAGCCTGGCTAAGACATCCAGCCATCCAAGCCAGGCTTAATTCACCAGCGAAACAAAAAGGCCCATATCAGCTAGGGTTTTACCACCGCCACTCCCCATCTAGTGCGCCACCCATCCCCATCGTCTCCCTACGTCTCAGGCTCCCTTCTTTGTAGTGCTGGTGCTCCATTTCCGCTGCTCCCCGCCACCGATCTGGTGCATTTTCTACGACACAGAGCCATTGACCATGCCTCCGACGCAGGGAAGGAGCGTGTGTTGACGGTCACTAATGACATATTTTTCCCGTCAACATACTACCATAAAGGGAGTGAAACTATACCTTTTATACTCATATACATTTATTACTTACATATTTCCACTTGTAGTGTCCAAAATGTATTTTGTAGTATTTATAATAAAAATAGGTGGAAATATGTACCCTGGAAAGCGCACTTCAGAAGATCACAAGCCCAGGGTGGAAACGGACCAAAATGTCAGAATTGGGCCAACCAAACACCGCACCACAACTTTTCACGACAAATGATGACGGCCTGCCAAAGCCTAGGCCGGCCCGGGCCAGAGGGGTGCACCCGCACCCCAGGGTGCGCCCGCACCCTCCTTGGGGCGGTTCAGGCCCGGCTTCGGCAGGTCGGTACATTAACTTACCTGGAGGGCGGTGCGGTGGTGGGGAGGCCGGTTCAACCTACCTGGACGTGCTGCCAAGGTCAGTTTAGGGGTATTAGGGTCTTTAGCCTCCTCTCCCATGTGTATAAGTAGCTCCCCTCTCCTTCTTCCACACACACCATTTGGAAGTTAATGTACCGTCCCCTCCTCTCCCATGTATGTCACACTATCTATGAACCGTATTGCTCACCCCTGTTATGATCAAGTTGGACTTATCGTACACACATTCCATCATCCAGATGCCATGCTAGTTTCTTATATACAAGCCTTCCTTTGGGAAAATATAAATAATGATACCCTGAATACTTCCGGGTGAAATGCTACAATGATAGATCCGTGCACTTGCGGATGAAATATCAACTATATGGCAAGATCTATCACCGTTGATTGAAAGTGCGTTATCACTGACACGGTGGTTCCGCTTGGTGACATCGACGGCACGTTTCGAGGCGCCGTCATTAGGGATGGGTTCTAAACCTGTTTCTAGTGATTGCGCTAAGAAACGCCAACAGCGTGCAGCCCGCTCTTTGCGCCCGCTGGAAATCAGCGCCGTTCCTCACCATCCATCGCCCTTCTCCAAGGTATGAGCATAGTCGACCTGTCTGTTGCCTCTCACCATCCACCTTATTAGGCATTGTACTCATTCAGACTTTCAGAGCAAAGTTGTGTTCTTGGACTCGTTCACGCAGTTCCCTATTGATCTTTTGTCTCCTGTTAGTATTTATTTATTCGTCGTTTTGGGGGGTTTAATTAGAGAAGGAATTCTAAAAATTTAGGTTCGTCCTGTTGATCCTCTAAACGACAACATAAGGGCCTGAAGAAGCTTTTGTCTAGTCCTTTTGCTGCTTGACAATTTACTCATTTATTGGGAGTTCTTTGCAGAGTTTTGAAGGAACCAGGTTAATTTAATTATTTCACTCAAAATATTTGTTACTAGCTTGTGTCCCATGTATTAGGGATGAGATTTGTTGAACTGCTGGAACATCTTCCATAATGGTTTATAAAAAAATGGTGTAGCCACATTAGTCGCTTATTGAGGATGATTTTTGTGATGACCTGCTGGATATGCCCTATGTCTTGCACAGTACCAAGTATGAAGTCTAGATTCTTTCCCTTCATAGTATATACGAGCATTTTTAGCCCGGCCCGATGGCCCGCCCGCCCACGGACCTTACTGGACGGGCCCGGGCAGAGATCTTGGAGCCCGAGAAAAAAAATCTTGGCCCGAGCCCGACCTAAACTGTTGATTTTAGCTATTTTACACTATAAAACACACGGGCGGCCCGCCCAAGCCCGAGCCCGGCCTGAAAATTGAGGCCCGACATGTCTAGTGGGACGGGCCTAGGCAGGATTTTCTCGGCCCGAAAAAACCGGGCTTTTTCCAGCCGGGCCCGAACCCGGCCCGACCCGAAAAATGCTCAGGTATACTTCATAGCAAATGTGGTGTGTGCAAAATAAATTTTGTAAGCGACCACACTTCATTACTAGGAAACACCTAGTGCGGAATAACAATACTACGAATGCTCTTCTCCTATTTGAGTTTTACTTGTGCCATACACTAGTAATGAAATGATTTTGCATCAACCTGGAAATTCTTTTCCGTGGCGGGCGTACTGTTTGCCCGTCACGGTTAATCCCCATGATTTTTGCATGGCAGACACTTTTTATTTACCGTGGCGGACACATTTGCCTGTCACGTAAAATACAACCATTTTTGGAGGCGGGCGCTTTACAAAGGCCCGCCAGGCAAAAAACAGCGCCCGCCACGCAAAAAACACCGAGGCCCACAATTGAGCCCAACCGCACTCCTTATCGGGCCATATAGATACTAGCTTCTAGGGTTTCTCTCCCCACACTTCTCATTTATCACTCAGCCTCCACTCCCTCATGCCTCTCCCCCTCTCCCTCCCCACGCAGCGGCCATGCGCCGCCCCTCTCCCTCTCCACACGCCGGCCGCACGCCGCCCTCCCTTCCAGGCGCCGACGTCCACAAAATCGGGACGAGGAGATCCACGACGGCGGAGTTCTCACCGATCGGATCTCGCGAGGAGGAGGCGCCGGCGTGGAGGAAGGAGCTCGGATCCGTCGTCCTCGAGCTCGGGAAGGCGCCGGCGGGCCTCCAAAGTATGGGCGGGCGGCGGCGCGGAGGAGCCGCCGCGCCGCGCTCGCGTTGATCCGGGCGCGCCGCGCGCTCCCGTGGATCCCTCAGCGGCCGCGCGAGGAGCTGCTGCGGTGGCGGCAACACGGCGGATTGGGCTACAGCTGGTGGCGGCGGTGCTCCCGCGGATCCAGGCTCGATGTCGGGCCCGTATAGGCTGGCATTGGGCTCGGGTGTGATTTTTTTTTAATTTTTTTATTAACCGTAACGGGCACTGTGCGCCGCCCACAATTCATCACTCATTTTACGTGACCTTTGCTACATGACGGGCGTTCCTGCCCGCCACGCAAAATCAAAAGTGCTCGTCACGTAAAAAGAATTCGTTACTAGTGGTAGTGGCAGTCATCACTACTAGAGAATCGACTTCTATTCTTGAGGATAAAAACATGGTTACTCCTGGCTGCAAATGTGCCCGGGAGTAGAGGTCCCTTTACTCTCGGTTGGGCTCTCCAGCCGGGAGTAAAAGCCCACACCGCAGTCCACCCACGTGCGCCCAGGACCTCTACTCCCGGTTGGAGCCTCCAACCGGGAGTAAAGGTAGACCTTTACTTCCGGATGGTGATCTAAACCAGGAATAAAGGTCTACTCCCAGGTGGAGACACCAACCGGGAGTAAATCTAAACTTTTACTCCCGGTTGGCTTTGTAGACCGGGATTACATGTTTTTTTTGACATTTTCTTTTACACCCTTCGGGCACTATTTTTGCAGAAACCACACTAACTCGATGATTTTTAATGTTTTCAATCCAACCTTAGCATAATCAATGATTACGTTTTCAGCTATGGAAATTGTACTTGAGTGGTTTATAAGATTTAAAATATGTTTTCACTTAATTATAGATTTGACTACTGTTTCCAAACATTTTCTTAAATACAAAAATGTCCTAGCCGTGCCGGAATTGGTGGGTGGGTGGGGAGGGGGCAGTGTTGCTTCTGTTTTTGTATGGATATCATTTGGCGGTTCCCATGCCCGTGGCGCGTGGCAACCTTCACCATATGGTGCGGCCACATCTTTTCTTTCTTTATGGGCTTGGGTAGGCGTGTGGCGGTTCCCACGCCCGCGGCTTGTGGTGACCTTCGCCGTGGTGCGATGTCGGCTTTTCTTTCTTTGTGGGCTTGGGCAAGGGCTGATCCCGTTGTTTGCGCGTCTATCGAGGCGGCGCCGGCTAGCTGTCGTGCCTGGATTGGGGGGGGGGTAGAATTGGCGCCGCTCCTCGGCGGTGTACATGGCTACCTACATTCAGTGTTGATGCCCGAATTTTGCGTTTTGCGTCCCCTAGTTTTTCTTTTTGGTCAACCGCATTACGTCTGGAGGAGAACCAGATTTGAAACGGAGGAGCGCTATCGCTGCACGGCGAGATCTCATGCCACATGGTTTTTCACCACTTGGTCTCTAAATCTATGTACCTTTTGCAATGTGGTTACAGTCCCTAACTAAGTAGTGGGTTCTTCTTTGTTTTTCCCTGGTGGTGTGGATGTCTTCAACCTCTTGTGAGTTCCTTGTGCTACTCTATTTATGTGACAACGTCCGACTGCACAGGCCCACTTGCGCGAGCACACTGGTGGGGGTGCCCAATGCGCGTGTGGCGGTGAGCTCCACCCAACCCTGCGTGCTCCAGGGATCTCCGCCTAGGCCACGCACACCAGCAAGCTCCACAATAGCCAGATGTAGCCAATGCGGCTCCCTCCTTCCTCTTTCACTCGCGCCCACAGGCTCTCGCCACTATCATCACCTGCTTCTGCATTGAAGTCCGTGGAGAAGCGGTGGGTCAGGTGGCCCGTCGGTATCACGGTCGCCGTCCTCCTCTGCTGCCTCGTCGTCGGCAAGGAGCTACTGACAGTGGGGTTTCTTGCCGCTTGCCACGACTTCGGAAAAACTAACATTTGACTATGTTTGTGCTCCTGGGATCTGCAAACATCAATAATATAATCGTTGTGTCCTTCAACTAATTAGGGCGATTTCATAATGGTACGAGGCATATATAGTTTTTTGTGGTATTAACTTGCCAATTTCCAATAAAGAACGGGGTATACCAGCAAAATTTCCCATCAAGTTAAAGAGATCTTAAATAAATTCTTAAAAATAATACTCCCTTCGTTTCTTTTTGTTAATCGTTTTGACTTCTGTTTTGACAGTCCAGGTTCAAAGCACTGTTCATGTATTTGGATGTCACTTGTGTCTAAATTCAGTGATTGTCTCATGTAGCTAGCAGTTGGGTAAAACGACCTAGACAAGGGAATAGAGGGAGTACAAGTTATGCATCATTTGGCTAAAAAAAATGCGGTTATGAATAAGGGCCTGTTTGGTTTTCATAAGTCATGTGACTTATAAGTCAAAAATTCAAAATAAGTGATTTATTTTGCCAAACAGTAGGGACTTATAAGTAATGGGACTTATAAGTCACTTGCAACCATTTTCACTTATTTTTCAAATTTGACTTATAAGTCACTCATTTTTTCTCTTTTTTTTCCTTAACTTATAAGT
>JADLZK010002523.1:0-76087 GCA_015847255.1 Hyparrhenia diplandra
TATAATAAGCAGAATAGGCAGTATGAGCCATGCACCCCTGCCAAAATTAGTAAAACCACACTAGCATACGCATGGAGTGCACGAGATTGCATGACGACCACCCGTTTACTCGCCCATGGAAGAAAATATTGACCACAGGAAACTCTTGATCACAAAAGTAAATAAAAAGGTAATACAACAAAACAATCCAGAATTGCAGATGGAGTGAGAAGGGGAGCTACACATCCTGGAGTGTCGCTATTGTTCCCGATAATAATTTTTTTCAGCAAATTATTATCCCAACAATTAAATTATTTATGTACTCCGATCCACTTTGTTTATCAGCTGAAAAAATAGAGCACAAATACTAGCACTTTCTTTGTTTACGGCCACTTGTCAATTCCATAACTTTCTCCCACCTATCTAGCCTTTTGCATGCATTCTCTCCTCCGATCCTCCGCTTTCTTCGATCGTCGTCCGGTCCGTCCGGCCGGTGGTGGTCACGTGTGTCATCGTCCAAGGCACCGGCCACCTGCTAGCGGGGAATCGATCCATCGATCGATCGGTTGCATTGCCCGGCACCGATCGATAACGATGGAGGGTTCGTCGGAGGCGGCGGCGCGTGAGGCGCTGTCGACGGAGAAGGCGTTCGAGGGGAGCGTCTGCCGTTGTGGTCGGAGCAGATCACGGTGCGTTCCGTGGTGGTGAGCTCCGTGCTGGGCCTGTTCCTGAGCTTCATCGTCATGAAGCTCAACCTCACCTCCGGCATCGTGCCGTCGCTCAACATGTCCGCCGGCCTCCTCGCCTTCTTCCTCATGAAGACGTGGACCTCCGCGCTCGAACGCTGCGGCGTGTTCCCCAAACCCTTCACCCGCCAGGAGAACACCGTCGTGCAGACCTGCGTCATCTCCTGCTCCAGCATCGCCTTCTCCGGTGAGTACGTGAATGATCGAGTGTGCATTGCTTGGTTTCAATTCGATCCAATTTTCAATCAATCAATCAATTTTCAAATCAAATGATCCATCCAACCAATCTTTCAGGTGGGTTCGGCACCTACATCCTGGGCATGAGCAAGAAGATCGCGGAGGGTTTCGACGAGGCCAAGACGAGCATCAACGTCGAGGAGCCCTCCCTGGGCCGGATCATCGCCTTCCTCTTCCTCGTCAGCTTCGTGGGTCTCTTCTCCATCGTCCCTCTCCGCAAGATCATGATCATCAGCTACAAGCTCACGTACCCGAGCGGGTCGGCGACGGCGCACCTCATCAACAGCTTCCACACGCCGCAGGGCGCCATCCAGGCGAAGCAGCAGGTGTCCATCCTCTTCAAGTCCTTCGCCGGGAGCTTCCTCTGGTCGCTCTTCCAGTGGTTCTACTCGGCGGGGCCAGGCTGCGGGTTCAGCTCCTTCCCGACCTTCGGCATGGAGGCCTACCGCCGCCGCTTCTTCTTCGACTTCTCGGCGACCTACGTCGGCGTCGGCATGATCTGCCCGTACATCATCAACTTCTCGCTGCTGCTCGGCTCCGTCGTGTCGTGGGGGCTCATGTGGCCGTATATCGAGAGCAAGCGTGGGCTCTGGTACGACGCCGAGCTGCCGAGGAGTAGTTTACATGGCCTCAATGGGTACCAGATCTTCATCTCCATCGCCATGATCATCGGCGATGGGCTCTTCAACTTCCTCTCCATCCTTGTCCGGACCTCCTACGACATGTACCTCAAGCGCACTAGACCTGCAGAGGCCGCCGCCAAGCCGTTCGCCGGCGTTGACATCACCGAGCGCCAGGCGCTTAGCTTCGACGACCGCCGCCGCACACAGGTCGGTTGGCAATGCACGGTGGCTGTTCGACGATATGATATGATATGCCTGACTGAGTGGTGACCTGCTATATATAATAATGATAGGTGTTCCTCAAGGACCAGATCCCGACGTCGATCGCCGCCGGCGCGTACGTGCTCCTGGCGGCGATCTCGGTGGTGGCGATCCCGCACATCTTCCGACAGCTCCAGCCCAAGCACGTGGTGTGGGCGTACGTGGTGGCGCCGGTGTTCGCCTTCTGCAACGCCTACGGGACGGGGCTCACGGACTGGTCCCTATCCAGCAGCTACGGCAAGCTGGCCATCTTCATCTTCGGGGCCAACGTGGGCTCCGAGGACGGCGGTGTGGTGGCGGGGCTCGCGGCGTGCGGTCTCATGATGGGCATCGTCTCCACGGCCTCCGACCTCGTCCAGGACTTCAAGACGGGGTACCTGACGCTGACCTCGCCGCGGTCCATGTTCGTGAGCCAGGTGATGGGGACTGGCCTCGGCTGCATCATCAGCCCCGTTGTGTTTTGGATCTTCTACAAGGCGTACGACGTCGGGCTGGAAGAAGGGTACCCGGCGCCGTACGCTAAGATCTACCGGGGCATCGCGCTGCTGGGGGTCAACGGCTGGAACCAGCTGCCCAAGTATTGCCTGCGCTTCTGCCTAGCCTTCTTCCTCCTCGCCGTCGCCATTTGCGCGCTCAAGGAGGTGGCCAAGCAGCGACGGTGGTGGGTGCAGGACTACATCCCGAGCGCGCTGGGCATGGCGGTGCCCTTCTTCCTGGGCTCCTTCTTCACCATCGACATGTGCGTGGGGAGCATCGTGCTCTACCTGTGGAGCAAATCGGACAAGGTGAGGGCGCACATGTTCGCGCCGGCGGTCGCGTCGGGGCTCATCTGCGGCGACGGGATATGGTCGCTACCGTCGTCCATCCTGTCGCTCATGAACGTGAACCCGCCCATGTGCATGAGGGTCTTCTCCGCAGAGACAAACTACCAGGTCGAGGAGTTTCTGTGGACGCTAAAAAACCCAGGCGCCACATAGTATATCGTTCCTCCTCCGGCGGCTTCACTTCATTCTTCCTCCTCCTTGACTGCTTGCTTTAATTGTTGCTCATTTCTGATAGTTTTTTCTTTATTTATTATTGGTTAGCCTTCAATTTTGATGTATGTATGCATTTGGATTTAGTACAAGTACTTAGGGTTGTTACAGTATTACAAACAAATGTATTGTAAAGTACACGTACGTTCTGCTTTATTTTTCTCTTGTACATCGACTTATTATACTGTATTCTAGAAGGTGTTGATGATTGATCCCTGTGTAAAACTAAAATAGTATAATTGTACGGAGGCTAAATGGTTTGCTTTGCATGTTCATTATTTTGGGTTTTGACAATACCTTTTAAAATTCACTAATTTTTTTTAAAAAAAAAGTATATATATTTGAATATGAGATACATGGGCCAACTATTACAATTAAAAATGATTCAAATTAGCCCCGACATGAACATCTAAAACTAGTCCCTTGAACATCTAAAATGTCTCATGCAGTTGTTGCTAAGAGCGTGATTGTTGGAATTGCGATTCGAACAGGGGATAAAGAGGACCTTCGCCTGAGCGATGCCTCAGGTGGAGGAGCGAAAACACTCGGCATATGACGTAAGAAAAGTATGCTAGGTTTTCATAAATATTTCACCAACCATCTTTACATTGGGGGTGCTCCACTCTTTTATAGCCTCATGGTCGGACATAGGCCCTATTACAATTTTGCCCTCGGATACGCTACGAAGATTCCCTTGTTACAGGTGATGTTGAGGGGGCATGCTTGTCTGTAGCACCGGTCGACCGCCTTTCGTGTTGGGCTTTGAGCTCGGCCCATCATCGCCCGTTTAGTGTTATGGATGTCGCCATCATGCCAAGGGCACGAGCCAGGTTGATCCTGCTTTGTCGTGCCACCGCCACCCTTTCCAGGGGCTCGGAGGGACCTCTACTCTTGGACCGCGCTTTCGTTCCCAGGCGGAGGTTCCCCCAGACAGAGGTCCCTCAGGCAGAGGTTCACCTGTCAACCTCAGGTCCGAGCGAAGCTTTGCCTGTCAACCATGTTTCGGAGGTCCACCTAGTCCTGAAAACATTCATCATCAAAGTATTCAATGTTAGGGTTAGGTGCGCGTAAGCGACTAAATCCAACATGCCCCAACAGTGATGGCCCCACCCGCTGATGCTCGTCATGTTGGCCCCCTCTCATGCGGATGCTTTGCTTCTAAGAGAGCGTTGGCCCCATCCGCGTTTGCTTTTGCTACGTTCATGGTCGTTTCATTTAGGGCCCCTCCTACAATGAGATGCCTTGTTGTTAGAGTGTGTTGGCCCCTTGTAAGGTCCTAGATGGCTAGAGGGAGGGGGGGGGGGGGGGTGAATAGCCCATTAAAATTTTTCTACAAGCTCAATTTAACAAACCGATAAGTATAACAAAAGGCGTAGTCGCGGTTTGCACTAGCTCTATTGTCTTGCAAGCCTCTAGTGACAATTCTAAAAATAATCTATGATCTCTAAGTCACTCAAAGCTATGTCACTACTCTAACTAGTGAACAATCCTAAAAATGATCCTTAGGCTAGCAAGAACAACTACACAAGCAAAGCTAGCTCACTACACAATATAAGCTAGGAATGTAAATGCAAGTGAGAGAGCTCGATATACCGACGTGTAGAGGCAATGAACCAATCACCGGGAAGAGGATGAACAATCAACACAATAAGACGATGAGCCAATCACCAAGACAAGAGACACGTCGATGTGTTGACCCAGAGTTCACTTGTACACCGACAAGCTAGTCTCCGGTTGTGCCGACCAACACAAGGATGGTGCTTGAGCTAGGCGGTGCACTTGCTAGCCCCAAGCCACCACTCACAAGTGAGGTACCCAAGACACGAGCAATGTATTCCTTACACTTTGTCTTCCCGACTAGGAGTGCGTGATCCTCTCACAAATCACCGGAGGTGGCCAAGAACAATCACCTTCGATTCTCTTGCCAACGCCTCCACCAAATCACCAAGCCGGCTAGGAGCGGTGTCTCCAAGAGAAACAAGAAACCAACTGGCTCACAACGATCCCCAAGTGCCTCTAGATGCAAGAACTCAATGCAAATGCACTTGGATCACCTCTTCTCTCAAGAATGAAGCTCACAAGCAAGAATGAGACAGAGGGAGAGTTGTTGCTCGGCTCTAGGATGTTAGGAATGATTCAAATGACCAAGGAAGAGAGCACAAGCCGGCCAACCATGTATATATAGCCCCCATCACGAAATGTGGCCGTTGGGGGGCAAAACACGGTTTCTTCAGCCTGACCGAACACGCCGACCGGACTCACCAGCGAGTCCGGTCGATGGGTCCGGTCAAGGGTCCGGTCACACCAGACAAGAAGACTGGCCCACAGCTGACCGCCGAGTCGTGCGTCCGATCGATGCTTCCGGTGGGTGCGTCGGTCGATCCCAACCGAGACCCCCAAAAACATGCTTCTTTGGAACTTTGATCGGTCGCGACCGACCGGACCGTCCGTCGAAATCGCGTGTTTCGGTCGTGAGTCCGGTCACCGGGTCCGGTCGCCTCTGAGCTGCGAAATTCCGTCGTTGTGTTGTTGTTTCTTCGCCTTTGCTCCAAACCGACTTTCCGTCACTTGATTCTTGTTGCCAACACGTCGAAGAACACCCCGACACCATGTGTTAGCATTTCGAAAACATTTTCGTCAAGTACGGAGTTAGCTCTTTAGGTTAGAATGCATGCATATGAATTTTGAACCTAAAGGCACATGAGGACCGATATGTACGATAAGTTTCCCCTCTTAATAGTACGGCTTATCGATCCTATAATCACTCACACCCTCTACGGTGTCTTGAGTGTAAAATCAAAAGGCCCTATGGTTATACCTTTGCCTTGGGCTCAATTGATCTCCAAACCTCTCCAAGTTGGACGCTTGATCATCTTTTGGATCACCTCGATCCATCCTCCATGATCACGTGCTCCAATCTTGTCATGACCAATCTCCAATCTAGCCATACACTTAGCATCGAGAGATTAGTCCTTAGGTGTCACTAATTATCCAAAACCAAACTAGAGATCTTCACCCCTTCCACGATGCTTTATGGTTGTAGTGATGACAGATATTAAAGGCTAAGCACTGCTAGCAATTTATGGTGCAAGACTTCAATGCTTATTTATAAGGTGCCGATGATGTAACAAACCTCCTTTCTTAATACAAAGACGTGCAAGTCTGTGAAGACCTAAAATAAGGCCAACAAAAGATTTTGATATTAACGAACCCTACTACACACGCGGTTTTTGAGACATTTTTTTATTTACAAAAGCGGTCTAACATTCCATATCTGAAGCCCAGTTCTCGTTGCATTCAGCATACAAAGTCTCTATGGAGGAGGAGGACAGGAAGAGGAGTAAGGCAAGCAGAGGAGCAGGACCATCATCGTCTTCAGCCACTGGGACTGTCGGTCATTTCTGGAAGCCCTTGTTTGAAGCTGAAATGTCCGAAGAAAATGATCCACTTTATGTGGCGACTTGGACATAACACGCTGGCTTTGCACATAAATCTACAGAGCGTTGTGGAGTTCATGAAGGAGAAAAGAAACGTGATAGTGTAATCCTAGCAGATCCTATATATGCAGAGGAGTGGTCCTCTGTTGGGTGTCATGAGAAAAAATTGGTGCCAGCTCTAAAATATGAATGGAAGCCACCAACAAGGTGGTGTGGGTGAAATTGAATTGTGATGGAGCCTATAAGCAAATCGAAAGATTTGGGGGATGGGATTTTGTAATCAGAGGTGCTGATGGAGGTGTTAGATGAGCTCAGGGTAAGGAGTTTTGGCAAATTTGAGAGAGGCTTTCCATGCTAAAATCGGTGCTTGCCTGCATGATGCTCAGCAAGCGGCTGATTTGAGGATTCAAAGAGTTTTTTTTAACGAAACTGGGGACTTTCAATAAAAAGAAGTTAATACAGAACTAAAACAAAGAGTAATGTTGTCAACACAAATGCTTCAAATGGTGGTGCAGGCTGTCACGTCTTTAGATTTTGATCGGTCCACAGCGAGCGGTCTCATTTGGTAATTGAAGAGTTCTCTGTTTAGCAATTTTGTTACTTTTGATGTGATGCATGATCCCTGCTCTTGTATGCTTTGATTATGGTATATTAATGCAAGTGATTGCCATCTTTAGTCACTCAACCAACCTAGACATGTTTAGGATGCAAAATGAATCAATGTTCATGTTAATAACTTTGGGTAATTAGGCTTAATTAACTTGGTTGACTTCATTTGACCAATGGAGTAGTTTTGTTTGACCAATCATGAATTGTGTCCTACAGTGCTTTTCTGCTGATATACGCCTTAAATAAAAAGTGTAGTACATTTTATAAGAAACAAAAGATATGCTTGTCCCAACTCATGAAAATGCCTCTAACATGCCCAAAAGTTGCTTGCAAGTCTGAACATAGGGGCTGTTTAGTTCAAATTTGAATTTTCAATAAGTCTTTTTGGATCCTTGCGGATTGGAGCTCCATAATTCAAAACCTAGGCGTAATTGGACCAGGAGCCTATAATATGAAATGTGCAAAATTTTATGGTCTATATTTTCTCTTCAATGGTCATTAGCCAGTTCCACGTAGATTAGCCGGTAATGACAAGATTAGAGGGGGTTACCCACCTTTTAGCCGCCCAGGGGCCGACATCCTCGGCAGTCATGGTGGGACGTCGCCGCCAAAAATCCGATGCCACCACGCGCCATTCTACGATTCCTCGTAAGCATAGCATTGTCGTGGCCTTCTACACCTCTCCGACCTAGTTTCATAGCAGTTCAACCAAAGGTAACAACCCCGGGCCAAAGCCGCAGCCATGGCCGCCCCTGAGCCCGAGCTTGACATGACCGGGTCACCTCGGTCTATCTCTCTCCCTTCTGGTGCTTGATATGAGTTCACAACAGGCTGTCTAAGGTTAGACGATGCCCCATGCACGCTGTAGTGGTCATCTCCAGCGAAGCTGTCCTACAGACTGCCGCCGTCGGTACGTACAGCGCCGCCGTTGCCGCTCCTTCCACAGCCGCTGGCACATACTCCCTCCGTTTCAAATTGTAGTTCACTTTGGCTTTTCTAGATACATTGATTTTGCTATGCACCTAGTTATACATTATGTCTAGATAACGTACTAAAAGAAATGGATCTAGAAAAGCCAAAGTGAACTACAATTTGAAACGGAGGGAGTATATGTTACCGATTCATCCACTAACCTATCCCGATAGATGTGTCTCTATAACAGGAGCCTATTGGTGCCGGTCGCGTCGTCGGAAAGTTTGCCGCCGGGCGAGCTACGACTGGTCAAAGCGCTTCGCCCATGTTTCTGTTCCAGTGACATGTGGGTCCATGTTGACTATAGGGACTCAGCAGTCACGACCTCTGGGTACGCTAGGCTGGGTGTGTATAGCAGATGTTAGGGTTTAGTGTTTGCATTTTAATCTTTTTTATTTGGTGTTTATATTCTAAAATCCATATCTGAGGCTGAGAACTCCAAATCGGGTGAGACAATTTTTGTTGGGTTCCTCTTTATTTATGCTGAAGGTTAAAAATGTGAAATTTTTTTTTTTGGGATGCTTTTATATGCAATTTATTTTATGTTGAATAATGGCTTAAATCTCGTGAAATGCATAACTAAACATTGGTTGATGCTAAAAAATGTGATTCTTTCTGAATTAATTTTTTAATAAAAATGCTAAACAGTTATGGAAAATGATTTAGTGATTTAAGTTAATTTACTAATAATATTGTGCAATTTATGGTAAAACAAATATGAGTAATTTATGCATGGATTTTTTGTCTTTATATGGTGTGAAGTAAATAATAAAATTAATAAATATGTTGTTTCACACTTTTCACAGTGCAATCAATTTTTAGGCTCATTTATGCATGCTATCTTATCATTTTTGTGTAGCATGATATATATGTCCTCTTGTTGTGATCTTTTTATGTTATGCACTTGAGAGCATGTATAATATGCTGGAATTTTCCAGAATTTTCTGTGCACTTTGGATGTATGACTATTTTCTTGGGCACGATAAAAATGTAAAAGTGAAACATTATGTTTTCTTGGGCACGATGCAAGATTAATCAAGGGAGCGATGATGCCGGGTGAGGATTTATCGTAGGCTTGTGAATGGGTATATTAAGATGTCCAATCCAATGGAATGCATGACGCAATATAACTCCCGCAACAATGGGATGTGTATCATCTAGTGCTTCTAAAAGTTGACATACTTTGCATTCAAACAACCGCTTCACTTTTTGACTAATAATATACCAAAAAGTTTGTATGATCATAGAAGCTAGCACGATAAGCTCCCTTATTAACTCGACACAACGACATACATTTGCAATCAAAATGAAGGATGGAGATGCACGCTTACAACATGTTTTAATCTTATGTGTGAATGGGCAATGCTCAAAAATGTGCAGATGAAAATTGTATTCGCTCGCAACATTGGACTAAAATGAGTTTACAAGTGGATACAATCCAACAACTACAGCATGGGTTCACCTATGGTGCATTACAATATGCATGAAGCTATGTCATAGGCAGTGTAGCTAAGAAGGCGTCCAGTTTTACATTGTCGGCACGAGACATGAACTTGATACAAATGGGTGCCTGTGCTTGTGTAAGTGCCATTATTGACGATAGTAGCATCCCCAACCCATCCCCACAAACCATCCCTGATCCCACTGCCATTGAGAACGTTGACGCCTTGCTAGGGTTGGCGCACCTCCACAAGTACAACACCAAGCTCCCAATGAACATGTCAATGGGTATGTGCGCCGGCACTACAATGGCAATGGCCACACAGACGGTGCTCGGAATGTACTGTGCCACGTGCCACTGCTTCCGTGTGGCCACCTCTCGGAACACGCTAAGGACCAGCGCCAGTGCGAAGAAGAGCTTGCAAAGCCACAAGCTGTGCATAGGTAGCCCATTCTGGCCCGCGCTCAACATGGCGATGCTGCGGTACACTCGGGCATATGGCGCATCGAAGATGTCAGCATTCTCATTTTGCACCTTGTAGAAGATCCAGAACATGGCCGGGTTGATGATGCACCCGAATGCTGTGCCGATTGCCTGGCTGATGAACACGGCATGTGGTGAGGTTAGCGTTAAGTACCCTGTCTTTAGGTCTTGCATCAGGTTGTTGCTATTAGACATGGACCCCATCACGATCCCACAAGAGACAAGGCCAGCGATCACACCACCATCATTACGACCAACGATTGAACCGATGAGAACCATAGCAAGCTTGCCATAGGTGCTCGACAAGTTCATGTCGGTCACACCAAATGCATAGGCATCACAAAAGGCAATGACTGGTGCAACAAGGTAGATAAGAGCGACATGGATGTGCCTCATCTGCGGATAGAGGTATGGTATAGCAATGGTGGAGACCACTGATAGAAGGATGTAACAGATGATGTTGACCGAGTTGGATATCTGGTCCCGTAAAAACACATTTGCTCTACGGCGTTCCTCGAAACTCTTTTTCGTCTCAGCGGCATCGAGGGCATGGAATGGCAACTGCAGGTCACTATCAACTTCGTTATCACCTTGCATTGGATGCTTGCGCCTCTTGCAACACATGGCGTACAATGTGCATAACACAATTGATAGGAAGTTGAAGAGGCCATCAGCGAGTATCATGGACACTCCAATGAACACCTTATAGCCTCTGATGCCATTAAGGCTGCTGGAGCTAATGTCAGAAGGGTACCAGATACCCGCCTTTGAAGCAAGGTACGGTGTAATGATCCCCCATGAGATAACACACCCAATGAACATGGAGACAGTGATGATGGGTGGGCACAACATACCGATGCCAATATTGGACATGGAAAAATCAAAATAGAATCTGGTCAAGGAAATGGAATGCAAAGTTGTTAGTCCATACATACATACACAAAGGTTTGACAAGTAATTTAGCGCTATGCATGGTAGTTGTTGTGTACCCGTGTTTATATGCCTCAAGGCCAAATATAGGGAATACTTTGAAGCCACAGTCCTTTGCAGCAGTGAAAAACCACTGGAAGATGTTCCACAACACGGTTCCCCCTAGTGATCCAAACAACATCTTCACTTGTTGCCTGTAAGTAAATAATCATGCATGGCGACATAACTAAATAAGCATCATGCATATATCCTTAATAGATAAACAAAAGGCATTCATTTTTAACTGATGATGATACGTGCCTTGCCTTATTGATGCCTTGAGAGGTATGAAAGCTATTTATAAGGTGTGCCGTGGCCATTCCACTAGGGAATGTTAACCGGTGTCGAATGATCATGACCTTCCTGAATGGCATCAGAATGAACAAGCCAGAAAAACTAACAAGGAAGAGAAAAGCAATCAGTCGGCCAATGCTTGGCTCGATAATATTCTTCTCATCCCTCGTGTCGTCTCCTCCAGCAGCATTCTTGCCCATTGCCAGGATGTATGTACCAAACCCTCCTAAATATATATATGACAAAATTAACAACCCGTATATATAATTGAGAGTATAGTAAATAAATATAGTTTTGCATGCAGTGCTTATATATATACCACTGAATGTAATTGCAGAGCAGGCGACAACACATGTCTGAATAACGGTATTCTCTTGGCGAGTGAATGGTTGGTATGGCAATTCAAAGCAATCGAGAGCTTGGAACCATGCCCGGATGAGGTAGAAACCGATGAGGCCAGCCGGGACGCTGAGTGACGGGAGGAAGCCTGAGCTTAGACTGATCTTCATGGCCACGGCACATAGGGCAACACCAAGGATAAAGCTAACCACTATTGATCGTGGTGTTATGGTCTCTTTCAGTGATGGGATTGGTTCTGCCTCATAAGCACGCTCCGTCGACGAGACGCCTTCTTGCTGCGCATGATCGACTTGCTCCATGATATTGTAGGGGATTACTAGCTAAATTTTTCTGATAATTTAGTTGTTTATGTCTTGTAACCTACCAATGTAATCAAAAATGGGATGCAAATGGGAGAGAAGGTGGGGAGAGGTGGCCTTTTATAAGGAGTTTAAGGAACATCGTTCCTTCTAACTATATATAGCATGCTTGTCTTTGCTGTCTTGGAGCTTACTTTAATTAGCTTTGCCTGTTTTTCATGGTTGTGCTTTCCTTCTTTGAGTGGCAACAAAAGGTGCAACAAACTGCATACCCATGCATGCTCCCAACGGGAATGACAGAAACAAATGTGTTGCTTGCTACTAACTATATTATAATTTTGCTATAAAAACTCGTAAACGCATAACTAAGCCCCTCACATGTGTGCACTTTTTCGGTTGCAGGAGGCAATCTTTTTGTCATGCTTAGATTAGTAGAAGGATGCCCCAATTTAGGAGCGGAAAAAGTCCATTCCAACCCTGAAGTCTCGTAAAAAAGTCCATTAAAACGCATAACTAAGCCACTCACATGTGTGCACTTCTTCTAACTAGTATATTGCCCGTGCTAACGCTACGGTGACATTTAGGACAATACAAATTAAACAACCAAAATGTTGTAGATACTTTGGTGATTTTGAAAGAAAAGAATAAAAACATGATTTTGATGCCAACCTGATGCCAAATAAAGATTTTTTTGCATGACAATAATGATATTAGAATACGTGGATACATACACAACCTTTCAATTTTAACATACAACAAAAAAGATTGAGGTGTTGGGCTGCTAGGATTGTCCACTGAGATGAGTTGTCGATGGACAGACCTATTCACCTATTGCATATATAGAACAAAGAAGAACGGAAATAAATGTAATTAGCTGACTGTTACTAAAAAAAGAGACTACCAATGCAATCTTTTAAAAAGAACCACCATGCATTTGAATGAAGGGGATAAAAAGAAGCATCCTCTATCCACCATCCAGGTTTGCAGACAGCCCACTCGTTCGTTTGCTGCCTGCGGCCTGCTGATGCATTTAAATCATCAAAAAATTCTAAGCTGTGACATGAAAGGAAAGCTCCAATGCATTCTTTCATTAACAATGATAAAGGACAAATAATTTGCTAAACTAATCCAAAACTCACTGCTTATTTATGTTTAGTTAATTTTCTCAATGAAAATGCAGTAACATGAATAATCATGCCATAATCAGACTTACTTTAAACACCAAATCAGATCAACACAGGATGCAGACAGATCAATGCACTTAGCAATGCCCTTAAACTTCAGAGCTTTAATGTTTAGCCATTTCACAGTATTGTGTTCCAAATTTTAGAATTATTTATGCAGTTATAGTCCTTCAACTAAAACAATTCTCTCTTACCGAGACAACATAAGCACCTCCACATGCAAGAAGCATGTAGTTGGTAAATCTCCTGGAACAAAATTAGATTGTTCATTTCAATTCAATACTTATTCAGCAAACGTGACCTCAATATTCTAGTCACTGAGGTCACTAATAAAAAAAAGACACAACATTTTGGAATTATTTTTTATATCAAAACATGAAGCCTGAGAAAAGCAACAATATAACATTTGCAGGAAATATGCACAGAGCCACAGCGGCACATGCACAAGAACAAAGGAATGGAAGTTACACATCTTATGTGGAGAGTAAAAAATGCTTTGCTTTTAAAAAGCTTTTAATTTTAACTTTTATCTATTTTATAACCTTGAGTAAAAAAATTCAGTACCAGAGCATAAGATTTCTTATTCCTAAGACCTGATATTGGATATAGTCATAGAATAAAAAAAATTAAAAAGTGATCTAATTGCTCTGGTTTTTATACATGTCCATGGTCATAGAACAAGAAGGACGAATAGATGTTAGGGGAGCTCCAATACAGTGAGTAATGGTGAGATCTTCATAATTGGAGGCAATTACTTACTGAATCATCTATCCTGTACTATCCAATAGAGACAAGTCAGGCACATCAAATAAGTCCATCAGCAACAGTAATAGCCTTCTCATTTTTCTTGACAATTGACTCGTCCATCCAATTGAGAGATCAACTCAACAAATGCACTAAAAGTTGGCAGCCATCCTAAAATGAAAGAAATGTTAGAACAATGGAAATCAAATAAGCACAAAAATTGCATCCGAAAAATTTGATTAGGTATGAATACCTGGCTCCTCAGCATGAAAGCAATGCCTGCAAAGTTGCATTCAAATATCTCCTTGGGCGACACCAGCAGTCAAACTCAACATGAAGTCGAGCGGCAAACCGACAAGATTGGCGTGGAGAGGGCATAAACTTTTGAAATATTATGGCCAAAGAAAAGACTTTCCCTCATCGCCAAGTCTGATCTTTACCTCTGTGTCATGTCTAATTTGCTTAACTTGAGCAGGCAAGTGAGTCCAGATGAAATAACAAGTTAGAAAAACAAAGTGAAATCAAACACAAGCTTGATATAACTACCTGATAGATTTCCTTTTAGCTTAACCAATTTTCTGTCTGTGCAATATTTCAATCTCTTATAGCCCAAACTGAGAACAAATTCTACTCATCACTAACTGGCTAACTTCTTAGACAGACAGATCTATCAAATTGAATTATCTGCTAGATCAGTTCTACTTCCAGATTAACATACATGTGCAACAAGTTATTTTTTTAAAACATCTGGAACTGTGGTCACCATAATTTTTTCAGCATAAATGTGCAAATATTTTGAAACTGCATCATGTGACTTCATTCCTGTACACTGTATGTCAAATACTTTTAAGTATTTCAATGTTAATTATCACTGGAAACTCTGAAGAACTATAATGCATACCCTCAAAAGTCAAGCAGAAAAGGTGCCAGACATATAAGACATCTTAGTAAATCAAAACAGATTTCTACCTTATGATCTTACAAATACACATACTCAGCATGGCTTCACCCTTAATAGCATTATCTTCTCACTGTGTATGTCTCGACCGATAGTTGTCAAAGCTGCAAAAATAAATCGACCAAATCAGCTTCATTTCATAGTTGTCAAAGCTGGAAAGGAAAAAAATGCATTGATCGGATGAAGCAAAAATAAATGCATTGATCGGATGAAGCAAAAACAAATCAATGGCATGGCTGCACGGGCACGTGATGCACGCATTATCATCATCGTTGTCGACCGGCCGCCGACCGCCGAGCGGATCCGTCACCTACGCACGCATGCGCACAGGCAGATCAACTTGTGGCAGATCAACGATGATGCATGTGCGTGCGGTGGCGCTCTAGACGACGATCAGACGTTTGATCTTGCCGCGTGCCATCCGGCCCATCCGTCACTGTGCGCAGGCAGATCAACACGCGTGCGGTAGCGCTCTAGACGACAATCTGCTACTGGCCGACGTGATGGACCGTGATGGATGAACTTACCGCCGCACGCCGCCGCACGCCCACAAGACACGAAGGACCGCGAAATGAGATTGATGGCGGTTTCCTCGTCGTGGAAAACCAAATCAAGCCGTCGCCCTCTCCTCCTCCTCCCCCCTGTGCTTGCGCAGCAGCGCGGCACGTTGAGGCCGGTCCTGATAAAGGGCCACGAGCGCCCGCTCACGTTCCTGCGCTACAACCGCGATGGGGACCTGCTCTTCTCGTGCGCCAAGGGCCGCACCCGACGGTGCGCTACGCCGACAACTGCGCCGTGTGGACCTGCAACGTCTCCCGCGACTCGGGCGCCTCATCATCGGATCCGCCGACCAGACCGCCAAACATTGAATCGCCAAGCTCTGGGAGGTGAGCACGGGAAGGAGCTCTTCACTCTCCTTTTTCGTCAAGATCGGCTTGCAGGCAATCGCCGCGGGCCCGTGATGGACCAAGAGATTGGCATGCTGTCACGGAGGAGGAGGCGGCGGCGGCATCTGCCGTGATTTCGTATTGACAGCGGTGATGTGTTTTTTAAGTTTTGTTTATTGCGGTGATGACGATTCGAACGCTGCTCGCGTGATGTAGTTGCTCGCGTGAGGATGTTGGGCGGGAGGATGAGGGTGTCAGACCATGCATCAAACATTGAATCCTAGCCCTCGAATCATTTGACGTTGTTTTGTGTGCCGTTGATTTCGTGAGACCTCAAGTGGGACATTATAGTAGAGACTATATGGCTATATGCGCATTGCGTGATTGTCAGGCCGGTTTCAAGAGAATCGCATGAAGAGGAGCCACAGTAAGACTATCCATAGTCATCTTCCTCTATTTCCTTCCTTTATACATCTTGGTCATCAAGATTCTCTCCTCTATATATAATTCTTCTGCACCTATCTTTCTTTATATCTTATCCTCTATCCTAACTATCTTAGTGGGTCCTACATGTCATCCTATATAAATTTTATCTGAATATATGTATGTGGGATCTTTTTTTGAAAGATTTATTAAAACGAATTCAATGATATAATTGGAATTTAATTTTATTTTTCATTTGTGAGTTATAACAACTTTTTTAGTTACTTGAAATAGTGGAGCCCGCCTCATGCTCTCACCCCTCTCTACCGCGCGTGATGGGGCCGCTGATGCTCTCGCCTCTCCTCCTCCCCATTTTACGCTACATGCACAGTTGAACGGGGTACCGGAAATCCGGAATGCATCCAGACCCAGCGCAATCAGTCTAAGAGTAAGCACAATAACGGACTATAAGCCAAGCTAGTCAGAAATTTCGATGACGTGGAGGGGAGAAGGGAAGAGAGAGAAGATCATTTGGCTAGTTGTTGTATACTTCCTCCGTCCAATTGAGTTTATCACTTTGGACTCCGTGCCATTTTGTTTGGTCATTAATCTTATTAAAAAATTATGTAAATATTATTTATCTTTTTATAACTTATTTTATCATTAGACATACTTTAATCATAACTTATTTATTTTATAATTTGCCAAAATAATTTAAATAAAATGGATAGTCAAACATACTACTACAGAATTGTCCATCACTGCCGGGCTCCAACCCCCCTTCACTGCCGAAAACTAAACCGGCAGAACCATAGCGGTAGTGATGTGGGGTTCAAACACTACGGGCCAAAACACCGGCGGTGATGCGAGGAGAGACTGCCGGTTTGATATCGAACCGGCGCAAGACCGTCACCGAACACCGTCGGGTGTTCCACGGACCGGCGGCATTTTTGATCCAAGCAATGCGGGTTCGAAGTCGGCCGGCAGAGGTGATATTGGGAGCACTATCGGGCTTTAACGAACCGACAGAACTGTAGGGATAACACTATCGGGTTGGATTGAGCCGACAGTGTATCGAAGAGCTAACAATGTCGGTTTACATTGAACCCGTCAGTGAACTTTACGTGAACATTGTCGGCCGATTGCAACCCGACGGCGTTATTAGAGTGAAGACTATCGGTTGGTTAGTGCAGCCGACGGTGATGTTTTCGTCATCGATGACGGTTTGTAATTCAAACCGATAGTGTTTGGTGTAGTTACACTACCGGTTTGTATATCATTCACTGTCGGGCCCATGCCACCCGGCGTTTTTGTTTAAAATTTTTATAATTTATGAATTTTCTTCCTGAAAATCAGCTATTTTTAAACCCATAAAAGCATCATAGATACATTACATGGTTCAAAGGTTACATACAACTCACTCCACCTAATGTTCTACGAAATTGAGCCTAGGACATCAACTTCCAAATAAGGAAAACAATGACAATAGCCATGACAGTAAATCAAAACATGTTTCATAGGCCAAGTCGCAATTCTCCTAATCTTCATATCTATGGAGAGAGGCTTCTCATCGATCTCCGGGGCTGGTTGATAATGAAGTTTTTCACCATAGTAGGCCCCGAAAGCTTCGCTTTCAGTCTTGTATTTTTGTAACAATTACCGGGGTAGCCAAAGACTTGAGCAGAGCAATCTTCCTGTGTTCGATAGATCCACGGCACTTGACCAACATGCACTACATACCACGCCATGGTTTGCCTATACATGCAGCCAAAATAGGATGTTAATGCTATGTCATTTAGAAATGTTGTACAACAAGATTTTGAACACCACGAAACTCATGAATTTCATCATCTATCTCATTTCAATCACAATTCGAAAGCATTAGAATGTCTTCAATCATTCTTTGTAAATGACCACAATGTTTAAATCTAATTTGTTCACCATAGACCAATTGAAATACTTTTGCCACTATATAAGGATCCCGAACTGTTTGAAAGCAAAATCTAAATAGAAAAAGAAAATAGCAGGTTGGATTTATCAACACGGGCATTTCAACGAACAACTCAAAGGCAAGTGACCGACGCACTCACCGAAGCTTCCGCGGCGTCCGCGCGCTCCTCGCCTTGTCTCGGGCGGTGCGAGACGCAGCGCCCAAGAACGGCGAGGGCGCAGACGGGCGTTCTTCCGGCTGAATCGAGCTCGAGGTCGGGCGTGTACGGTGTCGGGCGAGACGGGGACGGGCGGGAGGCCGCAGACGGCGGTGCGGTGTAGCAGCGGTCCCCCGTCGACATGGACGAAGAACAAGCGGGCGAGGCGAGGCGAGAACAACGGTGAATTAGATCTCATTCTCATAGGCAAAATCTCGAGGAACTAAATGGCTAATTAGTTCTCACCGTGGAAGGGCGCAGACGGCCGCGGGCGTTGGGGACGCCGGAGAAGAAGAGAATGGAGGGGGCGCCAGAGGGGGCTTACGGACGATCGCGGGGCGTGTGTGGTGGTGGTGCCCGCCGGCGACGCCGGTGGGGAACGATTGGGGCGCTGGGTTGAAATGACCTGGGAAAATTTCAGCTCGCCAAGCGCCCGGCTATGATATATCGTCGAGGTCGAACGAATGGCGCGGGGTTCAAATGACTTGTGAAATTTTCACGTCGCGCCCATTTCTATAGTTAATCTTTGCCGGTAGCAAAGAGTAGCCCGGCAGGTGTTACATTATAGGTTCACTGCCGGGTATAAACGTCGGCTGATCCGACAGTGATCAGACACTGTTGCCACCTGCCACACGGTACCACCGCTCACGGTGATAAGATCACACTGTTGCCACCTACCACCGCTCATTCCCACCTACCACCGCCTATAAAAATAGCCCCGCACAGAGAGCCATGTATGGCGAACCGTGCGCCGGCTGACCTCTTCTGTTATTTGCTCATTCTCCTATCCACATATATGGCCTCTATTTGGGAGAAAGCCCTCCACATAAACATTTTATCATGGGTAGACAAAGGTATACAGCAGGTACTAGAAGGGGTTTTTTGAAGATTAAGCTACAACGTTGCTTTACGTAAGGTGGGTGTGATGCTCGCGGCAACGCCATTGTTGCACCGGACCGCCGGAAGACGGAAAGCAGGAGCCAAGTAGCGTGCATTCTTGTGCTTCGTCGCCGGGAGATGAGAGCCCCGTCTCCCTCGGGGCCTTTGCCGACACACGGGAGAGACATTGGTTCTTCACAGAGGTCCCATCCGCCTTACTTAGTTCAAGTAAGCATAACGTGTAGCATTATTGTAACCACCTCGGGCATAGGTGCTAGAAGGGTGTTTTTAAGGTGGTTATTTCTTAATGTGTTTGTAAACTTTGATTATTGTACCGTGTCAATTGTAATCAATTAATTGTAATGCTTTTGTGAAGTATGTATAATCCCAGTTCAACCTGTAATTATTGTACCCAGCATAGCTTATGGATGTAATTGTCAGTCATGCTTCCGATGAAAGGGGTCATGTACCTTTGTGAAGCATGTCTACTCCCACAATGTAGAAATGTCTTGAATTTTTTTTTACAACCTTGTACACCCAAATTATGCCCCCACACAAGATCTTAGGTTTTTCTGATCCATATTTTTATTATTAGATTTTCCTACGTGATAAACACAATAGAAGGAGGTTAATTAAAGTTTGAAAACTTATGAATTTTGCACCAACCTACACTTTGAATTGCCTCCTAGGACACATGAGACCATGTGGGAAATATTGGCACCACTGCTCTGTTAGTGGGTAACCCCAGTTCAACCTGTAATTACTCGGGGTCGTCGTGTAGAAATTCAATTTAATTGAAAAAAATACCAAACCTTGTCTGAAAAATCTCAAACATCGTGGTTCCTTCACACGTGGCATGTGCACGTCTAAGAGAAAGTTTGAGGCCGAGACCACACCGGAACGAAGATGACCCAGCATAGCTTATGGATGTAATTGTCAGTCATGCTTCCGATAAAAGGGGTCATGTACCTTTGTGAAGCATGTCTACTCCCACAATGTAGAGATGTCTTGAAATTTTTTTATAACCTTGTGCACCCAAATTATCCCCCCACACAAGATCTTAGGTTTTTCTGATCCATATTTTTATTATTAGATTTTCCTACGTGATAAACGTGATAGAAGGAGGTTAATTAAAGCTTGAAAACTTATGAATTTTGCACCAACCTACACATTGAATTGCCTCCTAGGACACATGAGACCATGTGGGAAATTTTGGCACCACTGCTCTGTTAGTGGGTAACCCCAGTTCAACCTGTAATTACTCGGGGTCGTCGCGTAGAAATTCAATTTAATTGAAAAAAATACCAAACCTTGTCCGAAAAATCTCAAACATCGTGGTTCCTTCACACGTGGTATGTGCACATCTAAGAAAAAGTTTGAGGCCGAGACCACACCGGAACGAAGATGACCCAGCATAGCTTATGCATATAATTGTCAGTAATGCTTCCGATGAAAGGGGTCATGTACCTTTGTGAAGCATGCCTACTCCCACAATGTAGAAATGTCTTTAATTTTTTTTACAACCTTGTGCACCCAAATTATGCCCCCCACACAAGATCTTAGGTTTTTCTCGATCCATATTTTTATTATTAGATTTTCCTACGTGATAAACGCGATAGAAGGAGGTTAATTAAAACTTAAAAACTTATGAATTTTGCACCAACCGACACATCGAATTGCCTCCTAGGACACATGAGACAATGTGGGAAATTTTGGCACCACTGCTCTGTTAGTGGGTAACCCCAGTTCAACCTGTAATTACTCGGGGTCGCCGCGTAGAAATTTAATTTAATTGAAAAAATACCAAACCTTGTCCGAAAAATCTCAAACATCGTGGTTCCTTCACACGTGGCATGTGCACGTCTAAGAAAAAGTTTGAGGCCGAGACCGGACTGAACGAAGATGACCCAAAGATAGCTTATGGATGTAATTGTCGGTCATGCTTCCGATGAAAGGGGTCATGTACCTTTGTGAAGCATGTCTACTCCCACAATGTAGAAATATCTTGAATTTTTTTTTTACAACCTTGTGCACCCAAATTATGCTCCCACACAAGATCTTAGGTTTTTTCGATCCATATTTTTATTATTAGATTTTCCTACGTGATAAACGCGATAGAAGGCCGATCACTATCGGTTTCGCTTTTTGCAAACCGGTAGTGTTGTCTCTTTTACTGCCGGGGCTCTATTAAAACCCGGCAGTGATATATTTCAAACCGACAGTTTAGTAATATCTTTCACTGCCGTGAGATTACTTGGACAGTTTAGTAATAACTTTTCGGTTAGTACATAGATCATTTATATATTTATGTTCGTCCATGAAAGATAAGAAGGGCGTCGAAAAAATAAGAACTGTGCCTGTATTATGATATATAAATGCAAACATCCATTGGAAAGGAACACACGATTATATATATAGAGAGAGAGAGGAGCAAACCGATTACAATATCCAGATTACATATATGATAACAAAGACCTTGAAAAAAAGTTACATATATGATAACAAAGACCTTTACAAGAATAGATCAATGTTCTCATCAAAGTGTACAAACACATTTAAAATAAAAAACACCGAAGGTAATGTGATTCTTGCCGATGAAATTCCGATGGGATTTTGAAAGCCCATCGGCGCCTGTTGACGTTCCATCGGTGCTCTGTGAGGTTTCTTGTGCTCGATCTAACAAGGAGGGCATAACTCTGGATTTACATTGAATCCACAGCAA
This sequence comes from Hyparrhenia diplandra, assembly GCA_015847255.1. Taxonomy (NCBI): domain Eukaryota; kingdom Viridiplantae; phylum Streptophyta; class Magnoliopsida; order Poales; family Poaceae; genus Hyparrhenia; species Hyparrhenia diplandra. Next base: position 21,689 of record JADLZK010002523.1, read on the forward strand.
GGATGCCTTAGAGATAATCTTTGCTCAGCCAAGTTGTGGTTTCGTCCAATGACAGCATGCATAGGCATTCGCAAGAGAAGATCATGTTAATCTATGAAAATCTGCTTTGATCACCAAAGAAGATTTTCATTGAAGCAGCATTTTCATAGATTAACATGATCTTATCCAGGAGAATGCCATGTCTCTCATATGGACATGTAAATCCAGCTGCCCGGCCTCTCTCAGCACACGTAACCGGATGGCTCGTAAATCTCACAAATGTTTCTAACCTTCTATTTGCTCAATCTTTGAGAAGACTCTTATAGCACCTCTTGTGTGTGAACCATTTTGGTGGCCTAAGATGCATAAGAATGATATCTCAGTACGTGGAGGGCTTTCTCCCATAGAGAGGCCATAGATATGTATGTGGAGAGTAGCAAAGAAGATCGAGGAAGAAGAACAGCAACCGAATCAAGAGTATCAAGAAAGAGGACGAAGAGAACTGAATTGCAAACCTAAGGGCCGCACTAGCCGTTTTATAGGCCCCGTGGTAATGACCGATCACCGCCGGTTTCAATTGGCACCCCGGCAAAGGATATGGAAGTTCACCGCCGGATAATTAGCACCGCATAAACCAAGCACCGTGGCCGTGGTACGGAGAACAAGGCAACAGTGCTCCTTCCCGCAATGGTGCGGGGTCGGCCGCCGTCGGCGCATCGTTCGCGGCTGGTTGACAATGCAAAATACCGCCGGTTCTTAGTTTTAACCCGGCGGTGATACTCCATAACACCGCCGCGTAGTGGTGGTACACCGGGCAAATGATATATGTGATCACCGCCGGTGCCGAAAGTGCACCCGGCAAAGTGTTATTACGCATATTGATATAACCCGCCGACGCAGCTGCAGCAGGTGCTCAGCCTTTTCTCATGGGAAGCAGACACCGCCGCTTTAATTAAGCGAACCGTAGTGAAGACTAGAGCAACACGATTCTCAAGGCCGCGGCCGTGACGTATCACAAAGCCATGACCTACTCGGCGGCGACCTATATACATACTACTAAAATGAAAATTTATAATACGGAGTGTACGTGGCGGCTTAACGGGGTTAGTTGAAATCTCAATGCATTAACACTAAGATAAAATTAATGATTTCAATAAATTGATTTTTTACAGATATAACTATTTGTTTCACCGATTTGTTAATCACCGCCGGTTCATGTGTGGGCCCGACAGGTGATCAATGTAGGTGGAGACTCGTTGTCGTCCGCGCGCCATTGGAAACGCAGCCCAGAATTTGGCGCAAAACCGCACGACGCTGGAAACGCCGCCGCCAGAGAGATCGCGGCGAATTCCAACCGGCGATCGTGGGAATTCCAAGCGTTGCTTTGACGCCGCGTTCGATCGTGGGGAAGTGGAGCAGCCGGCTAACTCTCTATTTAAGCACACCCCTCCGATCATGGCGTTCATCCATTCCAGTTCTCGATCATCCGGCCACATTCTCTTTGCATTCTTCACGCCATGGCCGCCTCGAGCTCAGGATCCAACAAGCGCACCGGGGGAGGAGATGGAGGCGGCGGAGGACAAGGGCAAGGAACCGGTGGTGGAGGCGCCGGCGGCCGACGCCCCCGGCTCGACCCGACTCCGACCCGACCGACCGACCTCGACGCCCCGCCAAGCGGGACCGCCGCATGGACCTTCCGGCCACCCGGCTAGAGGCGGCGGCCGATGACCTTGCCGGGTCGCCGCCGCATGCGTGAGGTGATCGAGAGGGATTTCACCCTCGATCGTCTCCGTCCCGCCCTTCAGGATCTTTGAAGGAGCTAGCGGACGGCCATGGTCTTCTCCCAAGGGTGGATCCACCCCCGGAAGAGAAGATGAACCACTACGCCCCAAGGTGGAGCAGCTAGCCGGGATCGTCCCCTCAAGGCCTTGGCCAAGAAGGACGACGCCGGAGGAGGAGGAGGGGAGGACGAGGACTAGGCCGGGCGGCCTTCCTCTTTTTTTTTTTTTTTTTCTTTTTTTTATCATTTTTATTATATGTTCTGTTTTTTTTTTTTGTTTGTATATATTAATAAAATAAAAATTATATATATTATTGCCGTGTGTTGCTCCCTCGTCCCCGAACTGCTTTTGTTTCAGTTCAAAGAGCGATTAAAATTAAAATTTGAATTGTATCTTAACTTGTCCTTTGGAAAATAATTAAGCGTCGGTTGTGCTTTGGAAAATACAATGGGCGTTGAGTGCCGAGGAGACGGCCATTGGGCGCAGCGGTGGCCGGTTATGTTTTTTTTTCGAGGAACCGTCTTTTGGGAACGCCACATTTATACCCCGTCCCCCACCCCCTCCCGTTATCCAACACTAACTTCTCTTTCATCCCCAAAAAAAAAAAAAAAAAAACTAACTTCTCTTTCATGCCCCTCACACGGAGCCGGACCGCCGCCGCCCATGATCGTCGACATGGCCGCCACCCGGGAGGAGATGTAGTTCGCCGTGGAGCGCCTCCGCGCCGCCCTCACCAAAGCTGAACGGCCCGGCCGACGACGTTGGCCGCCAAAGGTGAACCTGCCCCTCGAGGAGAGGGCCAACTTCTACGCCCTCCGGATCGAGTCTCGGCCGATACCCTCGCCGAGGGGGATACCGCCAAACCGGAGGAGGCGGCCAGGATGGCGGCCAAGCACGAGGCCGGGAAGGCGGCCAAGCGCGCTGCCAAGAAGGCCAAGAAGGCGGCCTAGGTTCTCTTCTTTTATTTGTTTATGTTAATTTTCGTTGTCCGATCTGTGTGGATGTGTAAGATACAATTATATCGTGTGGTTAATTTGCTAATGGTTCAGTTGTTGGTTAATCTGTTGCATGGCAATCTCTTTATCTTTCGTTAATTTGGGTTCTACTTGTTTCCTTGAATCGGTTTATTATTTATTATGATGTGTGTCAATCTTAATTTTCTATCATTTGTGTTCACTGTTCCCTCGTGAAACCGCGGGCCGAGTCCTATTTATACGTACATAACCCCCCGTCTCCGGTCCACTCTCCAACACTCCGCTCTCCAAACACACTCCCCTCTCTACCCCCCGTTTTTCCGCGATAAAGCCGGCCGGGTCGGTGGCGCCGCCGACGACCGACATGGTCGCCGACCGGGCGGAGAAGTCCATCTGCACGCCTCGGCGCCGCCCGCAACAAGCTCAACGGCTGGCCGACCAAGTTGGCCCGCCAACGGTGAATCACCACTTGGAGGAGAAGTCCATCATCGCCCTCCGTGTCGAGTACTTGGTCGATAACCTCGCCGAGGTGGTACCGGCGGCCAAACCGGAGGAGATGGAGTCGGCCGCCGGGGAAGAAGGCCGGCGGGCGGCCAAGAAGGCCAAGAAGAAGGCCAAGAAGGCGGCTTAATTAGGCCGGCCGCTTTCTTTTTATGTTAATTTATTGTATCGTAGTTTCTATGACAGTTTAATTTGGTTTGTGTCGTTTGTTAATGGATCGGTCGTTTGTTAATCGATGCGTGTTAATCTTCGTTTCTGATTTTTGTTTTACTGTCCTTTGCTTCCCCTCCCAAATCGCTATCGGTTCCAATCAACCCGGTTGTGTCAATCGTCGAATCGCTATCGGTTCTAATTCAAACCGCGAGTGATCCGTGGTCCATCAAGACCACTTGCCGGGGAATGATTCAAACCGGTAGAGATATAAATCTTCACTGCCGGTATTGGTCGAGTCCGTGGAGATTCTCGGTTTGTCCCGCGCTGGACGGTTCATCTTCGCCGGGCGCGGTTCATCGCTGCCGGTGGACTAAATTTCGGCAGTGATACCGGCGGTAGTGATGAGCTTAATCTGTAGTAGTGACATGATACTCAAAAGTAAAAAACGAAATTTCTCCATAGGATGAGGGAGTAGCTTGGCTGCTATTACTTGGCTTAGCACTGTTATAACGTGAAGGTGTTGTTTCCCGCGTTGGGTGATGACATGACAAGTGGGCTGCTGTGGGGAGAATATCCCACCCGCCGGCGGTGCATTTGGACTACCGGGGTGTTGCATGGGTTGGGTAGACAGTGCTTTCAAAAAAAAAAAAAAAAAAAGTGTGTGTGTGTGTGTGGGTGTGGGTGTGGGTGGGTGTGTGTGTGTGTGTGTGTGGTGGTGTGGGGGGGTAGACCGACGGCCTGAGGGTTTTTTTTTTTTTCACACAACTAGTGGGGTCACCTTTTACTAATAATTTGTGAAAAATAGTGAAGATAAATACAGCAACACCGTGCTCGGTCCTTGCGCACCGTGGCCTCGCATCGCGGCACCACGCCTGCTGTGTCGTGCTCGGTCCTTGCGCACAGTGGCCTGCTGACCCTATGGCCGGTTCCCTGCGGTCGGCGGCCTCTGTGCTTGCAGCGGCCAGGGCCCCGCGACCATAGCTGGCGCCCCCGCGAAGGCCGACTAGCTCCCGACGGCGGCTGGCTGATGACACCGACTGCCGACTTCCCACACCGCCGCTCACCTTGCAACACCACCGGCACTGTTCAAACCAGAATGTACATGTGGTGAGTTGAACAATAGAAAGGTAGGAGGGTTGGGCGCCGTTGTCGTTGTCTCCCCGCCGGTTTTTTCCAAACAATTCACGGACACTTTCTTTTTCTTTTTATTTGCTGTGCACAATCACCGTGCATGCAGACGGGGGGCGGGGCAGATTTACTGTAGTTGATCATGTATAAGCGTCATCGATGAGTTTCCTTACGGAGATCATCATCGCTATAAATTTCACGCCACATGGTGTAACACCCTGGACGGATTCCGGCGGCTGTTACGGCGTTCGTAGGCGTAGATCGGCGAAGAACGGCGAGGTAGGGGGCGGTGCTGAGGACGAACGACGGCACCATGGCGGCGGCGCACGTGCGCAAGCTAGGGTTGGAAAGCAGAATACTGAAGCTGTTGAGAGTTACCTCTTAATTATTTTTATTAGATTCAACCGATTACATGCCCCTTGTATTTATAGCCCGAGAGAGACTTGCACGTTAAGTAAATCTAATTTATTTTCCAAAATAATTATTGCTTGATGGCGAAGATAATGACGACGACGATGGCGGCGGCCGGTAGCCAGGCAGCGGGGCCGCCCCTCCCTTGCACGAGGCGCTCACGTGAGGCCCTTTGGGTCTTGGGCTGTGACAAATTACCCCCTTCTTTTCCGAACAGCGTCCTCGCGCTGTGGTGTTGCACAGTTGTCGATGTTGATGGGGTAGTCGAAGTAGTATATCCCGAAGAGTGTAGCACTCTCTTGCATTCGCGGGAGTTGACACATTGCGGCCGGTTCCCAAGTCGGAGGTGCTGTGTAAAGGTGAATGAGCTGGTCGAAGACGAGGATGCTGACCTTTTCTGATGATGGTTCGATGAATGGACGTCTGTTGCTCTCCTGGCCAATGTGATTGTAGTAGATGTTGGCGGGGCGTCGAAGAAGAAGACTGACACTAATGGCAAGAAGCTATGTGGTAGCTCTTCCTTTAGCAAGATGCTCGCCGAGGAGTCGTGCATCGATGGCAAGTATGTCGGGGGGTGATAGCCAACTGCAAGAGTCTGCAGAAGCATCCCACCTAGTTGAAGAATATCCCACAACACTATAGATAATGTCGCAGCATATTAGCGGTCGTTGTTGCCAATGATGCCTATGAATATCAGCCAAGCCGGTGCTCTCGCCTGGAGCTTGATGGTTCTGGTGATGCTATGGAGCTCATGGTTGGTCGGCGTAGCGAGGCGAGGCTGGATGAGAGCCTCCGGGGTAGCGACGAGGTAGAAGACTATTGTGGTTGGCACATGCTCCTTGTCGTTCTTGTTGTAATCATCAAAGAACAGGGTCTGGGAGTCATGCATGGAGACGTATCACTTGAAGAAGGGTGCTCGCCTGGAAGTAGTAGCAGTGGATGGAGGCATTGAAGTCATCGAGGAACGAGGGAGCTGGCCTGATCGGCCCTCGAGGCGTCCCGGCTGTCCTAGCTGAGTCATCCGTGACTTTGAGTCCGTCGACTGTCATGAAGCCGTGTGATGAACGTGGTGAAGGGTCGTTGAGCAGACGAGCGAGTTGAATTGCTTCATCCAACATGCGGGGCACCTCCCGCTGTAATGCGTCCCATTGCGTAGCATGGAGCCCGTTGACGAACTCAAAGGTGCCAATGTAGTCGTATGGGCCAATGTAGTCGATCATGGTGTTGCCCTATCGAGGTTGCGCGAGGTCGTTGGTAGCGTCGCCGTTGCTTGGCAGCCTGAAGTCGCAAGGGAGACACCGTGTGGAGGTGTCACAGTCCTCCAGTAGAGCCTTCCTTGGCATGCAGATGAAGCAGAGAAGTATTGCTCTTATCAGGTGGATAGCGGCATACCTCATATATTTATTAGGGCCGATGTTCCGTTGTCGTAGTGTTGATGGGGGCACCTTCTATGCCGGAGCTCGCGCTGGTGTCATCAGGAAGCCGACTGCTGGGAGTGGGGTGCCCACGATGTACTTGCCGATGTCGAAGCCACGATAGGATTTGTAGCTTGCTTGTCGACGTTCTCCTCCATAGTGGATGTCAGAGGGACGTCCAACAGGTGTAGCGGGCTGATGTCGTTGTTGGAGTTCAGCGAGTGGGTGATCATGCCAGTGGTGGCGCCCGTGGGGGCGTCGTTGGTGTTCCCGGTGGCGGCGTCCGTGTGGACATCATCGTTGTCATGGATGTCGTGGTCCAGGTTGTTGACGTCGGGGTCGGCGGCGGCACCCGTGGGAGGGGCATCATTGTCGTTGGTGGCGCCCTTGGAGGTGTCATCGATGTCGAGAATGTCGTGGTGAGCGACATCAATGGCGACGTCGTTGCAGCATTGATGATAGAGGTAGCGGTTCCATGTCGGGTGAGATGGACTTGCCTGGTGATTGTGGGGCGGGTGGTGTTCTAATCTGCGAGGGGGTTGATGCCGTTGGTGTCCATGGCACCAGCGTTGTCCGGGACGTCGAGATTCAGGTAAGTGACATCAATGCCGACGTCAGGTGACGTCATTGTGTTGCCCATTGTTGCCCATAGCGACGCTGGCGTTCCTGATGTCCGAGATGACGTTGCTAGTGTTATAGGAACTTATCTGGACCGTTGGTGGAGTCTCGCGACGTTGACCTAGTTGGGTAGGCTTTTCATCGAGCAGCTCGTGGACATCCTTGGGGTAGGTGTGCTCGTTGCTTGCAGCGTCGGTGATCGTGGAGGGTGAAGCATCTAGGCCCCTAGGGTGGTTTCGATGATTGATGACAACATGTGTATTACCATGACTAACGTGTGTTTTGCAGAAACAGGGTAAGTTAGGTCATGGTAATGATGGTTTCAGGGAATGTGTCTCGTATGCCCTCTGGCGATGGAAATCGTTTCGGTTTTCAAAAGACGGACGACAAGATTAAGGACGGTTAGTTCCGATTGTCGATGGAGTTGAGAGACATCGGATTAGTCATAGGACTTTGTTTTTCGCTTTTGGCCGTACTATTAAGGGGGGTACGGACGGGTAGCTTGACCTAGGTGAGTCTAGTGATGAGATGTGGTGCACACTTGTTGATTCTAGCACTAGGTAGCTTGAAAAAGTCCCTGAAAAAGTTTGGAGTTGAATCGGTTCACAAAGTGGTTGAATTGGAAGTGAACCGGGGAGATTACGGTGGACGGACGCCGGGCTCGAGGCGTCCCGGCGTTCGGGCGCAGCCGTTGAGATGATCCGCCGTGACTTTGCACCGCGGGCCGGACGCTGGCGCTGGGCGCGCCAGTAATCGGCCGGGACGCGGTCCAGTAAGGGTGTTTCCGGTGGTGGCGCTGGCGCGTCCGGTCTTTGTTGCTTTCCCGGCTGAAGTTTGAATTTTGTATATAGCGCTGGCGGCGCCGCCAAAGCAAAGCTATCGGCACGCCCCGGCGCTGTACATTTTTTTCTCGGTTCGAGGGTAACGGTTGGATTTTGAGCCTTGGGCTATAAATACTTGGTTACCTCGTCCATACTCTTACTCTTGCTCACTTGTTCAGTTGAAGAAACACCTTGAGAGTTGAAGAGAGTGCAAGAGCCTATTAAGGTGGTCATATGCAAGATTAAGGACCTCTTTAGTGCTTTGAGAGTTAAAAGTGTGCATCCACTCTTCTCATTAGACTTGTAGAGGTCAAGTGAGAGTTTGTGCTTGTTTCTCCTTGGTGATCGCCATCACCTAGACGGCTTGGTGGCGGATCATGGCTTGAAGATCACCCGGTGGTGCTTGTGGGTGGCTCAAGCAAGCTTGTGAGCGGTTTGGGTGGTTCACCGCGACGGAGTGTCGAAGAATCAACCCGTAGAGAGCACTTAGTTCTTGCGAGGACTAAGGGGGAGCGATACTCTTGAGAGAGTGCTCCAACGAGGATTAGGGGGGTGTGGCGACACCTCGATACCTCGGGAAAACATCGTCGTGTTCCTTCCTCTCTTTACTTTCCGCATTTACTTTCCGCAATTCTAATTTATGTCTTTACATTCTTAGAATTGTCATGCTAGAGTAGGATTGGAACCTAGGGTGCAAAACTTTGTGCGGTAGTTGTTAGAAACACACTTAGGCACAAGAGGGTGAATATGGGCTAGTATGTTGTTTATTTGAGTTAAAATTTTAGATTAGCCCAATTCACCCCCCCTCTTGGGTACTCGATCCTTTTAGGGGGGACGGCGGCGGCGGCGCCCGTGGGAGCACCATTGTCGTCGGTGACGTCCGTGGTAGAGGCGTCGTCGAGGAGGTCGTCCAGCTTGCCGCTGGCCTTCATGAGGGCGAGGTGGCCTACGAGGATGGCGTTGTGCTGGGGCGCGAGGATGGATCCGTACTTCACCTTGACTTGGTTGGAGATCGCGGCGATGTCGGCGGCGTTCTCGGATCCACGTAGATGGCCTCCATGATCATCTCCGGGTAGGATGGCAGCAGAGTGGCCATCGGATCTTGACGGGTGGTGGTGGTGGGTGGATCGGGCTGGTCTCCGAGTACCACGTGTAACACTTCGGATGGATTCTGGTGGCTGTTACAGCGTTCGACAGCGTAGATCGGTGAAGAACGGCGAGGTAGGGGGCGGTGGTGAGGACGAACGATGGCACTAGGGCGGTGACGGCGCCGCGCGGCGGCGGCGCACATGCGCGAGCTAGGGTTGGAAAGCAGAAGACCGAAGTTTTTGAGAGTTACCCCTTAATTATTCTAATTATATGTAACTGATTACATGTCTCTTGTATTTATAGTCCGAAGAAGACTTACATGTAAAGTAAATCTAATTTATTTCCTTAAATAATTATTGCTTGATGGTAAAGATAATGACGACGATGGCTGCGGCCGGTCGCCAGGCAGCGGGCTGCCCCTCCCTTGCGCGCGAGGCGCTCGCGTGAGGCCCTTTTTTGGGCGTTGGGCGACACATTGTAATGAAGCTTTGGAAGGAAAACACCTACATGCATAAAAAAATTCATAACCCAATTCTAAAAAAAGAGCTAACACAGAATTACACGTTACATATTATATATATGCGTCAGATTAAATCAGCACCTAACACGCTATCACAAGCAGGTTTTGAAGTAACTCACGTGTGTATAAAAAAGGTAACACACGGTGATCAAAATGTTGCCATGCAATTGCATACACGACACTCAAAATATTGCCGTGTATAAAAAGTTGAAAAATAAAACAGCAATTTACATCAGGAATCATATACTATTTCTAAATTATTCTAACCATTTTTATATATTCTTTCTCTCTTTCTTGTATAGTTGTGTCAGGAACTCTTTTCTATTCTTTATTTCTTTTTCCACCCTCCTACCTGCCGGAACTACGGGAGTTTTTTTTTCGCACGGACGCGAGGAGGACGACGAAGCAAAGTTTTTGTCGCACGAAAAGATTGTCTCCCTTTAGCCTTTTATTAGTTGTGTGTGAGAGAGATGAGAGAAGAGATCTTGTGACCCGTAGGCTAGCGATTTCGGTCCACCGCTGCAGAAGAGCTAGATGCGGCCAGCGGTGCTAGAACTAAATACGTGGATGTCCTCTAATTAGTACTTCCTCAGTTCGGAATTATAATTTGTTTAACCCTTTTATCTTAGTTTTGATAATTCGTCTTATTTAAAAAAATTTGTATACACGTAGTAAAATTTAAATCAGTATCAAAGGATTTTTTTGTTAATAAGCAAGGCACAACAAAAAAAAAGTGATATTTTACATAAAATTTTAAATAAAACAATTGGTTAAACTTAGAATAAAAAGGTCAAACAAACTATAATTTAGAACAAAGTTAGTACTAGTAATAATTAATTAATTAGTACTACCATGGAATAAGATTGGGCTCAACCGGCTTTGATTGGTCCAGATTCGGTCGACGGGTAGGTGATTTGTACCCAAAAAAAAAAAAAAAAAAATCAACAGATAGCAGTTCTGACGTTGTTGTCAAAAAATTTTAAAACAGAGCATGTGACGTACAGAGTAGTACTGACCTAGTACTAGGTGAACCGTGAACAAACCTGCCGCACGGCCCGCACCTGCCGCTCTGTTTTGTCTAGTGCACTCAGTATCAGAGAGAAACTCCATTCGGTAGCCATTGAGGTCCACTAGACGTTGACTCACCTGTGATCGAGACTATAAGTCGCCACGTCCTTCCAGCTTGTCTACGGCGAGATACGATTTAACTACATATACACCCGTCCCACGCAGGAGCCCCCACTGGGATTAAGGGACGACTTGCATTCGCTAGTCCTCCTTTGCCCCTTTATGATTGATTGAAGCCTCTTCTCTGGATCCATCGTCACGTCTTCACAGTTCACTTCGGCCACCGCCACCATCCCATCAATCCAAGGTACTGCTCTTGAGCGAATTCCTCTGTCTATTAGGAGTCCAGAAGCCAGATTAGCTTAGTTTCCAATCGAACAAATTACGGTGGTTTTACACTCTTGTAATTATTAATTACTTTTATTAAACCCTGTTTCCAATTGCTTTAAGTGCTTTTCGGTTGTCATCCAAATTTAGGCACCTTGAAACTTAAATCCCCCTAGAAATCCATGATATTTTAAGGGTCGGAAATACATGAGGATAATATTTGAAACTCGTTTAGTTATTTATGGTGAGTAGCCCTTAGGGGATAGGGGTGCTCTTGGTGTGTTTGGTTTAAAGACAATGATGGAGGGAATATGACCATCCATGACTTTGTGGATATGGATATCTCACGATGGGGGTGGTTCGGTTCGGCCCATAGGTTCGCCGAACCGGCCCCAAAAATCGACCCAAATGGGCCCCCTTTTCGATCCGTTTTGGCACGTAGGTTCTTTGGATCGGAACCGGTTGATCCTGTGGATCGATTGGTTCGACCCGCTCCTGATGGCAGCCGCATCCGGCGCAGACAGAGATCGAGCAGGATGCGCCGGCAGAGGCGGGGACCGAGCTGGAGGCTCGTGCTGCTGGTCTTGGTGGCGAGCACCGAGCCGGCGGCGGCTCGAGCTCGGCGATCTCCGACGAGCAGCATCCAGTCCCTTCTCTGTCCTCGTAGGTGAAGGGGATCCCCTGAAAATTTCGATGCATGGTTGCCGGTGGAGAAGGAGATCCACGGCGACTCGTACAGCGTGGAGAAGGAGAAGCTGGGCGCGACCATCAAGGAGCGTGTGCGTCTGCTGGAGTCGGACCTGGCGCGCCCGCTCGCCATCCGCGACGGCGACTGGCTGGTCCGCGCGCACCGTCGCCCGCTAGTGTCGCGGCAGGTGCTGTCGCGGTCGTACGTGTTCGCCTACTACATGTTCGGCGGCGGGAGCGAGCTGCGGACGACGGCGGCGACGGCGACACGCCCGGGGCCTCGGCGGCGGCAAGGCGCGCGGGCATTGCGGCGGCCGAGCGCGCGGCCGCACAGGCGAAGATACAGCTGGGCGTGGCGCGGAACCTGTTCGAGGACCAGCAGGAGCAGCTGGAACAGCACGTGGAGCACCTGTCGAGGTCGCTGGCGGAGGGCGACGTAGCGCAACGGTGGTCCGACAAGATGCTGCTCAGCTCGCGGCGCGTGTGTGTGCTCCCAACCCGTATTATCCATTGGGGCCCCAGGGATCAGCAGATAATTGAAATGGAATAGCCGGTGCTCCTACACTCATTAGATGGATCGATGGTTCGAGTATGGTTCGCTCCATGGACCAACCATCCCCATCGTGATGGATATCCATGTTGTCTGTTCGGTTCGATGAATGAGAGGAGTTAATTTTCTGTTTAGTTAGATGGATATCTTCTGAGAGGACAAGCCAATTTTCTGTTGGGTTGGATGGATATTTGTTGGACGAGGATGGAGGAGGTAGTTAGGGCGTGTTTGATATGGGCCAAAAGAGTGTGCCTGAGCCCGTGGGTGCAGGTGAGCTTGTTTGATTTCGTTGGCAAGCTTCCGCCCGTCCCGGGGATGTAAAATCCCTTCTCTCTCTTGGCTCGCCCAACGCTCGTCGGCTTCATTTCTCCGAGCCAGGCTCATTCCGTTCAACTTCGCTTCAACCTTTTCCTCCCGATTACAAGGACGAGGCAGCACATGCGACCCCTTCCTCCACCGGCAACGCAACGCGGCGAGGGGAGGAGCACCAACGTGCGGCCCATTCCACCGGCGACACGCGGAGCGGGGGAGGCGCGCTGGCCCTTCCTCCATCGGCGGCGTGGGGCGAGGAGGAGCACCGGGCGTGCGGTCCTTTCTTCCAACGGCGGCACACGGATAGCGAGGGAGCCCCGCGACGAGCTCGGCCGCCCACGGTTCCTCCCGTGATTCCCCTCCCGCGATGGGTGAGCCACAACCGTGGCGTGAGGTGCGCCCGGCGAAGGGGCTCATGACCCGCGGGCAGAGGTGCACACACATGCGGCAAGCGAAGCGCGCCAGAGAAGGAGCGAGCGGCGCACGGAGGTCCAGATCGACGAGGAGCATGCCGCCCACCATGCTCATCAGGTGCTCGACGAAATGTCGAAGAGAAGAGTGAGGTGGTGTCTACCAAAATATGTACGTGAGAGTATCCATACCTCTTGGACCATAAATCAAACACGAACACGATCTCAAGTGAGCCTGGCTCATCTCATGCATAAAAAATCAAACAAAGAGCCTTGTAAGATATGAGCCTGGCCATGGCTAGCCCCCTCGCTGTCAAATCAAACACGCCCTTGTAGTCTCCACCTAGCCAAACCGGTGATGTTATTTGAAACGTCTGAAAAATGTTTTTGTTAAAAAGAGAGAGAAAAAAGAATTTCCAAAACTAATAAAAAAAGAAAAAGAAAAAGAAAAACAGACGCACCCCACAAATCTCACGCACTCAACACACGGAGACCCAGGCACGGATGGCCTTATCCTCCGGTCGCTCTTCCTCTTCCTTGCGGCTCCTCTGCCGGAAGCTCCAGTGCAGGTCCTCGCTCCTTCTATGGCTGCCTCCGTCTTCCGCCTCGCAGATGTGGCCTCTCCTTCCTCTTACCCCTCGCCGACGCAGCTCCTGCTCGCGCCCCTCACCTGCGCGCTCTGTCGAGCGGACACCAGCAGGGAAGAGATGACCCGGCAGCGACAGGCCAAGGCGAGCGGGGCTCCCCTTGGCCAAGAAGAAGAGCGGTGACGACTGGGAGGTGAGGACATTCTCCTTGCTCGTTCCCAGTTCCCACCTCTCTTCCCGCACGCCCGTGACCTGCCATGGACAAGCTTATCCAGCATCTTGACGGATTATACCCTATAGTGGATATGGATATGCATGTCCATCATATCCATCCAACCAAACAACCCTCATCCAGAATGCTCCGTGGAACCAAACACCCCGATGGGCATGGGTCTCTTCTTCTTTCATACAATCAGAATCTCTTTTTACTCATCAAAAATATATATATCTAATGTTACACCCTCCATTATGTAATATAAGGCAGGCCCGCACATATTTGAAAATTCAAACCTTGTTATCTTTGATTAACAAGTAGTCTAATTATATAGAAAAAAAATAGACTACAAAAGTAGTTTCATTAGATTGATATTTTTGAAATACTTTCTAATGTTCAAACTTTTGTTCCAATAATAAAGACAGATTATCGGTTAAATAAATGTTCTAAGGATATACCAAGTTTAATCACGCCTTATATTTTGAGGGCGAGGGCGTAAAGAGCCAAAAGGAAATTCTCTTCCTCCTATTTTCGAAGTCTGTTTTACTAAGAGTACTAGTATGTTGTGAATTTGAGATATGAGTCCTGATTGATGTCCATGTCTCAAACTTTGCCCCGTGCTTATTGTCTGTGCTGGCACACCCAGTCAGTTTATAGATTTCCATTCTAAAACCTATTGGAATAGATGATGCAAATGTTTCGTTGTAACACACATATTGCTAGTATAAAATAAAATAATCTGCTTCGTGTTTGTGCTCATTGCTTTCTTTTCTTTCAGCATATCAGAGATAGATACTTCTACTGCTTTCAAAGGGTTGAGATGGCACCATCATTGCTACTGCTTAGAGTGGCAACCATGCTATCCCTAGCCTCTGTATCTGCTCAACCTGCCCCTGGCTGCAGGACACTTTGCGGAGACGTCGAAATTCCTTATCCATTTGGCATCGGCACAGGCTGTGCAAAAGAAAAAGGCTTTGAGATAAATTGTAACAAGACCGCCAATGGAATTGAGAAGCCATTCATTGATTATTTAGAGATTCTAAATATCTCTATCTCTACCGGCAAAACTCGGGTGTTAAACCACATCTCGTCATATTGCTACAATTCTAGCACAGGAGCAATGCAGACTACCACATCGTGGTCTTCGTTCCGGTGGCCATATTGGTTCTCCAATATCGACAACAATTTCGTTGGCATTGGCTGCAATACACTTGCATACATGTTTATGGACCATTTGGCAAAATTTACAACGTGTGCATCATTGTGTGGGAGCCTGGGGGACCTAGTAAACAATTCCTGTTGTGGAGTAGGCTGCTGCCAACACTCTATACCCACAGGATTACAAAACTATATAATATTTTTCAAAGATGCATACAATTCTTCTGTTTCAAACAGTGTGGAGTTCAATCCATGCAGCTATGCTGCGCTAGTGGAAGCAGGCACATTCAATTTCAGTAGTGATTACATAACCACTAGGAGATTTAATGAGACCTACCAGGGGAGGCAGCCCCAGGTGCTGGACTGGGCAATCGGAAATGTAACATGCGAGACGGCCAGAAAAAACATGACCTCCTATGCATGCCTCGCAAGAAATAGCCTGTGCGTGAATTCAACAAATGACCCTGGGTATCGATGCAATTGCTCTGAAGGTTATGAAGGGAACCCTTATATTTCTGGTGGTTGCACTGGTGAGTTCATATATCTTTTCTTAGCATTTATATATCTTTGGTCAGTTCATATATATAAATCTTGAAGGCTGAATTCGGTAATATAGACTTATAAAATTACTTAATATATCCATGTCTACGGGTCTGGGTCTGTACCTTCAATCATTTCATAATATGCGTTGATTTTAAAATCTTCAAATTTGTTTGGTGTTGCTTTATCAATCACTGATGCTGAAGTAATCCTTAAGCTTTCCCTTTGTTTTTTTCCTTTACTATGTGTGCTGCAGATGTGGATGAGTGCAAGCAGAATCCAAATGTATGCACCAATGGTGCGACTTGCCACAACAGAGAAGGAGGATACCGCTGTTCATGCCCTGTAGGCAGAAAGTTGGATAATAAGAACTCTTGCAACCCAGACATCAACTTTATCATAGGTAAATCACTAGAACTTTGCACGCTTGTTTAATCTTCTGTACAATTGCACAATTGTAATAAGTGAAACTAAAACAAATAGTGACTATTTTCACACAGCATATGCATGCATGCAAATGTATTATACTTCACCACTATAGTTCAGGTAATAAGTAGACCTAATAATTGGCATTATCTAGAAGGGAAATACAAATCATCCATGTGCAAAGAGGCACAAAAGCATCATGCTAGAACTCGCGACAAGCGCATACATGCTACTCGCCTACTCCCTCCATCCCATATATACTTCGATATTGTGATCTAAAAACTTGTCGCAAGAAACCTTGATATGTTCTATATCTTCAACACATCATTGGACCAACATCAATAATTGGTTACATTTATTTTAATGGCATGATTGGGTTCATGCATTCCTTTGAATTAGTACTACATATTCGTTAATTAGTGAATTAGCATAACAACTTCAATAAATAGGGCATATATATTGGTAATTTGCACGAGGCACTAATATTTCCTTGAAATCCTTTTTTTTGCGATCACGCCGAAGCGCGTTTTTCATTAAGCAGAAAGAGTTTTGAAACAGTACAAGACACAATCACACCATAGGTAACATGAGGTTACCCCACTCCTAAACTTAGACACAAATAAAGGATTACAAGATGCACCAAATTGCTCAACACATGATCAACAGAGGCACACACGCAAAGGTCACATAGATGAAAGCAGAACTGCCAGCTGCCTGTAACCGGCCTGGCACCAATTCCTCGCTTCGGCCCTGATCATCTCAAGTTCGAACTCCATTGATAGTCCGCCCATAAATGCAATCATATATTCATATTAGGTGTATGTAGCCTTCATGGTCCTATAATATCTGGAAAGTTTAGAACATAGTTGTCGAAACCCGGATAGATTGGGCCGAATCGACACGTGTTCGTCGACCGTTGGAGCTCGAAGGTGGCGTAGGGGGCTGCAATCTCTCGCCGGGCGGCGGCGAGCGGCGGCACGAGCAATCGCTGGGAGGGAGGAGCCACGGCGGAGGGCGGGGGGCGCAGGGCACAAGGGGCGGCGGTGGGGCGGCGGCGGGGGCAGGGGCGGCGCTGGTGGTGAGGGCGGCGGGCGGCGCGAGAGAGAGAGAGAGAGAGAGAGATAGATGGATACTAATTTATTGCTTGCTTATCCCCAAAGAGATTACATGCCTCTCGCTTATATATCCCGGCTAGTGGGACTTGTAATCTAAGCAATCTCTCTATAAGGTTTCCTTATATGATTGGAATAACTTTTACAAGCAATATTTATTTATTTCCTAATAAGGGTCTTCCTTATAGATTGAAATATCCCCTTTTACACACCAAAAGTCCTAAGATAATCCTAACTTGAAGACGGCAGAGTTGGACGCGGAGGGGGGAGGAAGGAGGCGGGCGGCGGGGGCGCCGGCTCCCCCGCCCCGCGCGCCCGGCCCCCTCGTGGGCCGGCGGCGGCCGCGTCAGGCCCTTTTAGCCCTTCCCGGGCTGGCCCAATTCTGGGTCATGACATTTCCCCACCGTTCGACGAGGCGGCGCGTCCACGTGCCGCCCAACCCACCAGGTGGTGGCGAAGGGCATGCTGATCAGGGAAGTGACCATGCCTGGCCCGAAGTAGAAGACGAGAGGGCCGCACTTGTCGTTGTCGTCGTTGCAGATGCTGGAGTCCTTGTCGGCGAAGGAGAAGTCGAGGTGGAGGTCGCCGAAGTAGATGCTGAACTTGAAGCTCAGCGGGGGCTGCATGAAGGGACATTCCGCCCATGCACGGCGCATGACGGAGGCGCTGAGGGTGCCCAATAGCTCAAGCATCTGGCGTGTCGGAGGAGGAGACGTGTAGGCGTAGGTCGTCGGCACTGTCACCTTAGCGTGGAGCTGCCTGCAGTAGACATGTCGAAGCGACGTGTCAGGCCCCCACTTTAATGGGTCCTTAACTTTACGTATTAGTGCCAGGATCATGCGCTAATACGTTGATAGAAATAAGAGTGGACACAGATTTATTTAAAAAGGTGCCAAAGCTTTATTAATAGGACAAATAGGTCTTACATATGTGGCCCAAGGGTCACAGTCTTATTAGTACACAACATTGGGTAAGCGTAGGGTGTTGGGGCACTTTATTTATCAGAGTCTGCTACAGCGTCTTGTGGTCCTAGCCTACCACACCCACAAGCATACTTGAGCGTAGGTCGAAACTCTAGTATCAACATCATAGTCCTAGCAAAGTCGAAAACATCACGTCTAATCCTTCCTGCGGGAAATCCTCACGATCATCGTAGCCGAAGTCCTCCTCTAAGCCGAAGTCTGAAAAATCAACGGGTGAGTACAGAGGTACTCAGCAAGTCCAAACCGGGGGTTTGGTGGTTATTAAGGGTTGGGCCCTAGCAGGGTCTCTAAAACTACCCTTTCTAGTTCCCGATTAGATTATATGGTCATCTCTTCACAAGGCACAAACAGTTAGTATCAACAGGATTAAACTAATCATAGATGATCCGTCCTAGCGGTTGCCCATTCCAAGGACGTGGCTATTCGGATAGATTTAAATAACTCTGCAGAGGTGTACAAGTTTCCCCACACGATGGACATACTCCCCTCATGATCAGCGGGCAAGAATAGTCCAACAAGATCCCGTACCCGCCTGGCAGCCTTCCTAGGTTTCCATATAGTTCCCACCACGGTTTCTCAGGGATTGGAAGGATGACGCATCATCCTAGACAATACGGTGATACCAAACCACCCACGGCTTTACAGGTAATACCTAATTACCCAACCTATACTGTCAACACAAAACCCAATCATAATCATCAATATGTGCCTCTAGCACTGCGCCACTGCGCCCACACACTTATGTGGAAGATCACTCAGCATCCACGCCAATCGGACCATGGGGCCACTCTCCCCACGTCTGCTCCTGATAGACCGCTTGCCTTCACCGGCCTCCTAGGTTAGAAACTATACTTTGACCTAACGGGGTGTGAGATCAGGTCGTCCCATCTCGACGTGTGGCTGTACGAATATCGTACTAGGGGGATGGTCTATGAACCGGTCCTTAGGGAGGCGAGCATCTCTCCGCGGGATTCATCCCCGATTGTGACTAGCCTACCTCCATGTAGACTACCACCACTCACCTTTTTGTTGGATGGTTCACATTATTACTTAGGTTATATTGGTCTTACTTAGTCATATTATAGCATCATGCATCATATCATCCACATAGCAAGTATAAACCATGATCATCATCTCATAAAAGTGGGTTGATTAATTAGGTCAACATTATTAAGGGGGGTAAGGACTTGCCTTGGTTACCGTTGTCGTCCGGCTCCGGAACGTAGTCGGGATCGTCTAGTTCCTGTTCGAGGTCTTCGTCGGCTACTCTCGCGTTCGGCGGTGATTACACAAAATTAATAGGGCAATTGAATAGCGACAAAATGAACCTTGCAATAATATATAAAACCAGTAGCAATGGATAAAGCTCGAATTTAGAAAAATAATGTAAGTGGTTTGACCCAATTTGGAGTTACGGTTCGGAAGTTATGATTTTCCCAAGTTTAATTCCGATTAA
This sequence comes from Hyparrhenia diplandra, assembly GCA_015847255.1. NCBI lineage: Eukaryota > Viridiplantae > Streptophyta > Magnoliopsida > Poales > Poaceae > Hyparrhenia > Hyparrhenia diplandra. Next base: position 40,909 of record JADLZK010002523.1, read on the forward strand.
TAAACATGGTGGGATTTTTATGTCATTATTTTATTAATGTAAAAATATAATAAAAATCATGACAATTATCTCCACATGATCTAGTTTATTTACATATTTTTCCCGGAATTTTTCGAGGTCCGGAACATGTACTTATAGCATTAGGGGTACAGTTCTCGGGTAGACTCAAAGCATTTTCCCTCATTTTCTCATTTTCTACGCCTCTGCAGAGGCAGCCGGGCCGGCCTGGCCACGTAGGTCGAGGGGAGGGACGGAGGCGTGACGGAGGGGTCACGTGGCGGCCCTCGCCCACGTGGGTCGTAGGGAACGGGAGGGACGGAGGCGTGACGGAGGGGTCACGTGGCGGCCCCTCGCCGTTGGTTCCCTTGGACTCCCCGTGCTGCTCCGGACTTGATGGTGGGGGTCGGGACGGTGTAGGGCTCCGGCCTCGCGGGGCGCGGTCGTCCCCGGCCCAATCCACCGTTACATCGCACAATAGGGGCTAATAACCCGGGAATGAGAGGGGAGGGGTTAGAGCAGGTGTTAATTATCGTTAAGCAATGGATTTGGCCTAAGACCAGTGTATTAGTTCATGGTCCCGTCTCGAAGCCACGAAAAAGAATCGCAGGAAAGGAGTCCCTTTGACCGGATTTCAAACCCTAGTTTGTCCCCTTTTCTTTTATTCAAAATTTATCAAGATTTTGTATGGTAAATGGTAGAGTTTCCAAAATTGAACAAAGTTGGTATTTTGAGTTTTCAAAGTTTAGTTCAAAATTTTGAAGTAATTTTGAATTTCATTCAAACCCTATTTACCCCTTTTCTATATTTCAAAATTTATGCAAAATTTGGGAAAACTTCCAAAAAACCAGTTTGTAGATCTTGTTGAGAGGAACAAAAGTCATGTACAAAGTTTTTCAAGATTTTACATGATTTTAAAAGTAATTTTAAATTCAAATTTCAAATTCTTTGACCCCATTTCAAAAAGTCAAACTTAGAGGTTGAATTTGAAAATGGTCCAATTATGAAATTTGTAGGGAAAAATTAAGGGGGTTACTTTTTGGAAATTTTTGAGTTTAGTTCAAATTTTGAGAGTAATTTGCAAAAATTGATTGAAAGAGAAGGTCAAACTTGGGACTTAGAAATTTTCTAAGTCCGAAATCGGTGTGACAGATCCGTCTCGCGTTCTCGAGATTTTGTTAAGCAACTTGAGTTGGACCAAAAACACGGATTTGAGTTTATGCTTTGAAGACCAACATATCAAAAATTGAGATCCGGATTTGATTTGACAAGGTTTTGACAATCATTTCCAAGTATCATTAAGTCGTTGACAATGCAAGTTTTGGAGATGATTATCTCTTAATCTCAGAGCGGAATGGAGAAGGAGGGATCATTTTTGCCTCTTGGCCCATGTTGGATTGGGCGCGAGCACCACACGGGGTGTTCTAGCTCCCGATGGAGTTCTCGCCCGGGCAACTTCGGCGAGGCGCCACCCGTCACCGGAATGGGGGAGCCCTTCTCCTCCTCTATTTATAGCCTCGCCGCGGCCGCCGCCATGGACGGCCGGCCGTGGCGCCAGATTTTTCCGTGCCCCCCGATATTTTCCCAGCCCGGCCGCTTATTTGGCCGCCGGCGTCAAGGTGCGGCTGCGGGGCTTCGGGCTGAGGGGCCGGGCGCGGGGGCGCTTTGGCTCGCCCGTGGTGCGGACGGGGCGCGCCCGCGACTAAGAAGAGAAAGAAGAAAGGAGAAAGGACCTATTTGCGAAATTGGAAAAATACACGTGACTCATATGGCTTTGTACCTATTTATAATTTCCGAGGGTCTTTTGTAAAAGTGCTAAGTTGATGGGCGAGCATTCCTTTGGGCCGTCGATGGACTAGGACCATGCTGCCAGGCGCATCTTTGTCAGGCCAACTTTAGGCCCGAAAAGCTTTTTTTTTTTAACAAATGAATTTCCATTTTCTATTTGTTTGAATAGTGTCAGTTTTGTTATTTTCATATAAATTCAAATATAGCTTTAAAAATTCTGAAAATTTTTGTGTAGCCTTCCCATGAGTATATCTACCCATGAAAATTTTGAAACTTTGATTTGAATACTTTTGGCATGATTTAAAAATACAAATTTTAATTAAAAATGCATCTTCTATGATTTTTAATAATTATTTTATTTATCCAAAAATCATGAAAATTATTTTGGTGCTGTTTCATGATGTGACCTACTTGTGAAAAAAGTTTGGGGTCCATTGGAGAAAGTTAAATTATTTTCTATTTTATGCTTTATTTATTTAATTAGAAAATGAGAGGATAAGTGATTTCCGGCTTAGGTTTTGAGAGACTTTGGGTTGTTTTGTGAACCCTAAACCATACCACTATCGGATGGTCCTTGAGAACTCCTTAGGCAATGGTGATGATATCTTGTAGAGTAGTTCAATAAGTTGGTTTTGTTAGGTTGCAACTTTATCGTGAAGAAAAGTTGTACTTAAGATGTTTATCATTTCATGCATCATCATCATGTCTACCATTCTATCATGCTAAAGCATGCATCAGGCGTGTAGAGTATACCGAATCGTGTTGATGGAGCCTTGGGAATGCGTCGAGATGGCTCGCATGATGATCAAGTTTCGGAGAAGATCGGTCCGTCGACAAGGATGCCATCAAGTTTGACTTCAACAACTTTTCTACGGAATCGACTTTCCCGAGGCAAGCCCCGGTGCATTTAAACATTTCCTTGTGTTTTACAAAGCTTTATATCACCTTTGCTTTATGCTTTGCATTAGGTGATAGGAGTTGAGTGACAACCTAATTGATGCATTACCATTCCTTGTTTATTTCTTATCTACCTTGATAACCTGTTTTGCTAAAATGCTAGAACGCTTAGATCGGCTATACTAGGACTTTTGAGTCAAAATGTGACAAGTCCCTTTATATAGCCCGAAGAGGCATTTGTTGAGAAAGGATGATATTATTATGGTCGATATGGTTTTGAATTTGAGACCGCCGGGTAATTTGCATTGAGAATGGAGTCTCAAGTGTAGTCCGCTTGTCGATTAAGGACCGCCGAGGAAGAAGGAGGGGCATGGGGTCCCCGTGTAGTTCGACGGATCTTTGGGGGTAGAGAGGAGAGAGGAAGAGGTGTGAGCCGGGTGGCGTAGGGCCGGTTCCGTTTGGTATGGGTTGGCTTAAGTGCTACATATGTCGTGTGGAAAGAACTCCCCAGTGGGGAGGGGAGAGAGATATGGAGACTTGGGAAGGAGATGGAAGAGAAGAGAGTGATGGAATTTCTACAAGTGTTTGCTATAGTATTCTTCTTCCTTTCTTTATTTTCTTTCTCTTCCATTTGATTCCTATTTCGCTCTTATTTCCCCTATTCTTTTATTTATGTAACTCCATTTAGGTATTACCAAAAACTCTAGAAATATTTTTAGGAAGTCAAGATAAATAGAAACTACCAAAGTGTCGAGTCAAAATACGATTATCGAAAAAGTTCAAATTTTTAGCGAATTTTAAAAAGGGGCAAAAATCGGGGTGTTACACGACGTAGGCGGTGAGGAGGTGAAGTCGAGGATGCAGCCGTAGAAGAGGTCGCCGGGCGCCCCGACGGGCAGCCCCATCCGGGCGCGCTCCCCGTGTCCACGGTGCGGCGCCGATCGCGTGACGTTGTCGATGCGGAAGAAGACGCCGCCGTTGTTGTCGAAGAGGATGACGGTGGCGCTTCGACCCCGACGCCGTGGGTCGCCTCCGGATGTAGTAGGAGGACGGGCGCTTGCTTTGGGAACTTGATCTTCCCTTGACGGTTGGGAAGGTGGAAGCCCACGGCCACAGGCCGAGTGTCGGGTTCGTTAGAACGCTCTCCCCGAGAAGAAAGTCCCGGAGAAGGAAGGAGAGGAGAAGGAGTGGCGGTTTCTTCTTCTTCCTTTCTTTATTTTCTTTCTCTTCCATTTTCTTATTTCCCCTATTCTTTTATTTATGTAACTCCATTTAGGGATGTCAAGTACCAAAGTGTGGAAGTACGAAAAGTTCAAATTTTCACGATGCCGTAGTGGAGGCTCCAGGAGGTGAAGTCGAGGATGCAGCCGTAGAAGAGGTCGCTGGGCGTTGACGGGCAGCCCCGCAACTCGATGGCGTTGGCGATGATCCCGAAGCTCTTTGTTGGTCGCCGTGGGGCCAAGGAGGCAGCTCCGAAGCAATCATGTCGTTGGGAAGGTCGCCGTCGTGCGGTAGCCGAACGTTCTCCCCCCGATCGAGAAGTCGCCCATGGTCGCGATGCAAGGCGCCGTTGCTAGCCCGATGGCGCATGGCGGATCAACCTTGTTGGGCCGCGGCAATGTCGCCGCCGATGTCGGTGGGGTCGACGTCCATGGTCGGGCCGACATGGTCGGGCGCCGGCGCTTGGCTCGGCGTGGTCGGGCGGGCTTGTCGTCGTCGTTAGCAAGCGGGCAAGGTCGATGGCCTCCTCCATCGAACGAGGCTCGAACTACTCGATCGTCGTCGCGAAGCGTGTCACGCAGGCCTCCGACGAAGAGGTCGACACGCTGGCGCGTGTCCTCAAGTTCCATGCGTAGTGCATAGTTCTCGGCGGTGATGTAGTCGCCCGCCTTGCCTCCCGGGAAGGCGCGCAGACGCCCGTAGTGTCGAGGTAGGCGGGTGGTCCGGCGGTGTCGCAGCGGCGTGTGAACTCGTCCCACTCGATCGGGGACCTCCTCTTGACAGATCGAGGAACCGCACCGCAGCAGCACTGCGGAGGTGGAAGGCAAAGATAACTCACGTAGTACTCGTGTCGATGTCCAAGTTGAGTCGGGAACAAGAGCTCCAAATTTGCGAATCCAGAGGTCGGGGGTCGTCGCCGCCGCCATACTCCCGGACTTGCGGGGCGTGTCACGTAGGGAGGGGGCGTGATGCCGCAGGTGGCACCATGGGCCCGGGCACCGCGGGAAGCGCAGCCGGGCGCCGTGGGTGGCGCCAGGGGTAGGGGCGCCGCGGGTGACGCCGTCTCGCCGGGAGAGTCCCGCCGATCGCAGTGTCGGGGAGAGGAGAGTGCAGCCGGTGCTGCGGTGTCGCCGAGGATGACGCCGATGACGGCCGGTCGCGTCACATACAACGCCGTCCTCTTCCTCCACTGGGGATGGCAGGGTCGGAGCCGCCGACGGGGCCGCGGGGGAGGGGCGGCGCCAGGGCTGCCCCCGGGCGGCGGTGGCGCCGCCGGGCTCTCCTCCGCCGTGGTCGTCGGGCGCGGGAAGTCCTCGAGGTGATGAAGACGTACTCCATGCGACGTAGACGCGTCTCCATCTCGTCGAAGCGGCGGCTGATCTTGACGCAGTTGTCGTCGAGGAGCGCCTTCAGCGCTGCGGTGAACTCCCTCATCTCGGAAGCCATGGGTGGTGGGAATCGCTCGTCTCCGGATACGGCCGCCGAACCCGGCTAGAATGGGCCGGAATCGACACGTGTTCGTCGACCGTTGGAGCTCCGAAGGTGGCGTAGGGGGCTGCAGTCTCTCGTCGGGGCGACAGCGGCGGCACGAGCAACCGTGGGGAGGGGAGGAGCCCACGGCAAAGAGGGGGCGGCGCGGCGCCAAGACCGGCGGCGTGTGGCGGTGGCGGGGGGGGGCGACGCTGGGTGAGGGCGGCGGCGGCACGCACGAGGGAGAGAGAGAGATAGATGGATACTAATTTTTATTGCTTGCTTATCCCCAAAGAGATTACATGCCTCGCTTATATATCCCGGCTAGTGGGACTTGTAATCTAAGCAATCTCTTTATAAGGTTTCCTTATATGATTGGAATAACTTTTACAAGCAATATTTATTTATTTCCTAATAAGGGTCTTCCTTATAGATTGGAATATCCCTTTTACACACCAAAAGTCCTAAGATAATCCTAACTTGAAGACGGCGAGTTGGACGAGGGAGGGAGGAAGGAGGCGGCGGCGGCAGTGGGCGCCGGCTCCCCTGCCCGCGCGGCGCCCCGCCCCTCGTGGGCGGCGGCGGCAGCCAAAGGCCCTTTAGCCCTTCCCGGGCTGGCCCAGTTCGGGTCATGACAATAGCAGATGGAAAAAAACCCAAGGAGATTCAATATATATATTAATTAATCCAGGAAAGACACGAACAATGTGTATAATATCTGGAAACATTGTGTATAATAACACATTTACCACATCCATATATGCTATCCTTTTTATTAAGTAGGTTCAGCTCATTTAACAATGTATTTGATATCAATATGTGCAGGCATTTCCATTGGTTCCATTGTTCTAGTCATTGTCATATTCTGCACACGTGTAATTTGTGAAAGACACAGGCTTAAAAATGTCAAGAAACAATATTTCCAGCAACATGGAGGGCTCTTGTTATTTGAGAAAATGAAATTGGACCAGGGGCTTGCATTTACCATATTTACTGAAGTGGAACTAGAACAAGCAACAAATAAATTTGACAACAGCGAAATTCTTGGGCATGGAGGGCATGGAACTGTGTACAAGGGAGTAATTAATAAGGATATTACAGTGGCGATAAAAAAATGTGCATTAATTGACGATAGACACAAGAGGGAATTTGGTAAAGAAATGTTGATTCTTTCCCAAATCAATCACAAGAATATTGTTAAGCTATTAGGTTGCTGCCTTGAGGTGGAAGTCCCGATGCTAGTGTATGAGTTCATTCCAAATGGAACATTATTTGATCTCATTCATGGCACGAAACGTACTATGCATATCCCTTTCAGTTCTCTCTTGAGGATTGCCAATGAGGCAGCTGAAGGACTTGCCTTTTTACATTCCTATGCAAATCCACCTATTCGACATGGTGATGTGAAGAGCTCTAACATCCTTCTTGATGAGAATTATATGGCAAAGGTGTCAGATTTTGGTGCCTCCATACTAGCACCAACTGATGAAGCCCAATTTGTGACAATGGTTCAAGGAACATGTGGTTATCTGGATCCTGAATATATGCAAACATGCTGGTTAACAGATAAGAGCGATGTTTATAGCTTTGGTGTTGTCATTTTGGAGATCCTTACTGGGCAGATGGCATTTAAACTCGTTGACCATGACGTACAACGAAGCTTGTCATCAAGTTTCTTATTGGCTATGAAGGAGAACAATCTTGATGCCATACTGGATAGTCGAGTAAAAGGGCATGAGAGCATCGAACTGCTCAGGGGACTTGCAGAGCTGGCTAAGCATTGTTTGGATATGTGTGGTGACAACAGGCCCTCCATGAAGGAGGTGTCCGAGGAGCTTTCTAGATTAAGAAAGCTTTCAAAACATCCTTGGATACAAAGAGGTATTGAGATTGAGAACCTTTTTTGGTTGGTCAATCAACTGAATATTTTGAAATAGAGCAAAGCACAAAATACCCAGGAAAAGATGAGGAAATGCCCATTAGCCAAAGCAGTCCATACCTTTTCAGGTGGTGAAAACAGAAATACTCCAACATGACCTATGGTGCTACCCTAATGGATTTATACAGTACTTGTAGTACCGGTAGCATTACTTTTTGTAAATGTAACTAATGAGATTTGTTCTTAGTTTTGGATTACGTAAAAACAGTAGGCAAATTTGTTAGATAAAACATAAAAGTAGAGAACTTGAAACAATAGTGGAATTGGGCAACCATCAGAAGAAGACCAAACCAACTGCCAAGGTGACAGGACCAACAGAGAGGCCACGGTTATTTTATCCATTATCTAAAAAAACAGAGAGGCCACGGTGGTCTGATGCTCGAGACCGTGCAGTGTCTCAACTCGAGTCTACTATCTTTGTCGTGTTAGCATCCTTTGTTAAGTTCTTGTCTTGTCGTCGTCTAAGTTTCGGTGGTGTAGGCTTCACTTTTTGTGCTATTTGTTAGTAATTCATTTGTTGTTAAACGTCTAAGGCGTGGTCGCGTAATCACGTACCGCCATTTTTATGAGGATTCTACAATAAATAAAAGGAGTTATTTGGTAGATTTTTTTAAAAAAAGTATCTCCAAGAGTTTTTTTTTTTTTGTCAAAATTTACTCTCCAAATCATCATTTGCAGTCTATATCTCTATACAACAATTTTTCTATATCATTCATGAAGAGTGTGAAATCCTGAAGAGAGGATGCCTATATTTGGATATCCAAATGAAAAGACTATTGGATGTTATTTTTTTCACCAAAATCTTTATTATACATTAGGAAAGATATAAACAGCCTCTTGGAGATGCTCGATACAAAATATCAATAAAATTGATGTATATAATAATAATGGAAGATTCATTCTATGAATATTGCTCCGAGGCACGAGGAATTCAACACATGAAAGTACTTACATTCTCCAAGTATATGTTCACATGGAATTTTTTGTCAAATACGCAAATCCAAGTATAAGTTCACATGGAATTTTTTTTGTCAAATACGCAAATGGTTTGCGTATCTTTGTATTAAAATTGAGAAGTAGTGAAAGATACGACAACGCATCACAAACATGGTACGCTAGGGGATTTTTTATGTTATACAGTGACCCTCCCTTGCAGAAGAGGATCAATAGACTATTACTTCCTAAAAATACTACCTAAGTTCACAAGAAAAATTCAATTGAACACTTTCACAATCCCATAAGTAATCAACACATTTTCATTGTAGTTGTAGAAAAACACATTTTCATGGTAAAGTAAGTGTCTCTAGGCAAGAGGAGAATTTAATTCTACAACCATGGTATTTATTAAAACATGTCACTTTTGAGTTTACAAACGTCATTTGGTATGTTCTTCTAAGGCGATGCGTAAAATCCTGGGTATCCAGCTATGCATCCTTCTTCGCACGCTACACCTATTATGGAGCCTAAAGCACAGTCCGACCACTTACATCTACGCAGAAAACCAATCACACTCCTCGGCCTTGGCCTACCGGGCCTTCTTCCTCGGATCCACCCAGCTGATTGGCGCTAAGGAACTATGGCGAACTTCGGTGCTGCCAAAGGTGAAGTTCTTCTTCTGGCTCGGTCTTCATGGTCGTCTGTGGATAGCGGAGAGACGCATGCGCCATGGACTCCAATCAAATGTCGACTGCATATTGTGCTCGCAGCTGCCAGAGACCTCCGATCACCTCCTTGCCGCCTGTGTGTTCACTAGGGAGGTATGACACCGTCTCCTTCACATCCTTGGCTTCGATCACCTCTGCCCGTCCTCGGAAGATACCTTGGTGCTGTGGTGGCTGGCATCGCGTGGCCCGGTCGTTTCTACCTTCAGGAAAGGCTTCGACTCCCTTGTGTTGTTGGTTTTCTGGGAGATTTAGAAGGAGAGGAATCGGAGAACGTTCAAAAACATCTCGAGAACCCCGAGGCAGCTGGTGTGCGTCATCAAAGAGGCAGTGAGTGGGTGGCCGTTTGGTTCTCTAGCCTCGCCCACCCAGCCACCGCCGCAAGCTCCTCGCTGTAACCCAGGGACGCCACGACCGCCCCCCTCTGTTCAGTAGCAAAAACTTGTTTACTTTAAGTCACACTAGGTTTGCACCGCCGGTTAAGCCGGTAATGTTTGTCTATGTGTGCTAAACTCACGTTGGCCAATTATTTTGGCATACGTGAGTTCGCGTAAGAACTTCCACTTCTCTTATCTTAATATAATACGTGTCGAGGTGCACGATTTAAAAAAAAAACAATCACACACGTAACGCTATTTAAAGTCTCTATTCAAACTAATCAAAGAATATCTAATTGCATAGCTCAATAAGACCCTAAATGCTTTCCTTATACTGTATATTACAAGGTTGGCAACTTAGGATTTCACTTGCAAAAAAGGTATGTTATAGGATTTCTCCACTAAATTATTTAAAATAAAAAGTAAAAAACGAGGAGACCCCTGTGGTGGGACCCACACTTCAGCTGGCTCACCGGGTGGCATGACGCGGTTCGAGACTTCCAGTTTGTTCCCGACCACTCGGAGCGCCCGAGCAGAGGAGCCTGGCCGCCCCTGCCACCGCACCGCCACGCGACCCCAACCAATGGCGCGACTCCGCGCGGTGCGAGCCCATCGGGGCCGTCGGATGGTCGTGACGGACGGCCGCGGCTGTCCCAGCACAGAGACCCCCGCGATTGGCTCGTGCGTCCACGCGTCGCGCTCCTACTGGTCCAGATCGGACTCGTGACGTCCCGGCCAACGCGACAGGCGCAGTGAGATCCCGTTTAAAACCCGTCCGTCCCCGTCTCTCCACCACCATCTCATTTTCTCACAAACTCGACTCGTCAGATCACCCAGCACAGGAGCTTCCAGAAGGCGAGGAGGAGGAGAGGCCGCGCTCGCGCAGCGTTGAGGTTGAGGTGGTGCCGGCCATGGATCGGGTTCGCGGATCCGCGTTCCTGCTCGGCGTCCTGCTCGCAGGTACCTACCATACCATGCGATCCCGTTGTCTCGTGCGGTCAGTTTCTCTGAGGTTTTTGTTTGTTAGATGAGATCTGGGTGCTGGGGTTAGATTTGATAGTGACCCTGAGATGGCTCGACGCCTCGAGATCGATCTGCGTGAGATCTGTTTGCATGCCAATTTGTAATTTTAGATCATAAAATTGGGGAGTGTGTGTTAGGCTGTTAGAGATGACATGATACCGTAGATTGTTCATATGATCTACTGTAATTTAGACTGTTTCTAGGTAGTATTTCCTTGATTTAATGGATAAGTACCCATCCACGACCAAGGGATGTAGTTTCACTTTACTGAGTTCACGCATTTACTAGCGATTTCATTTCATTTCGTCAACTTCATTACTTCATTGATCTGTGATTGGGTTCGATAGGGATCATGGTATAAGAAGAGAAATGCAATGGTATGGATCAGACTGATTCTCATTTCATGCCCTAAACATCCGGTCATACAATTTGTAATACAATTTATAATTGAGCTAGATTTAGTGCCTAGTTTTTGTCTCCCCTTATACCAGAATTAAGCATTCAGATTCAGAGGAATAATCGGAATGTATCTGAATTTGCTCTTTACTGATGTTAAATGCTGCCCCCAATTACATTTCATTTCATTTGCTGCTGCTGCTTTATATGTACTGGTGTACTGCTAACTTCAGAGCTTATACATGAAATACATGATCAGCATCACTTACATTATTCTTCTGTATATATGCAGGATCCCTGTTCGCCTTTTCTGTTGCTAAGGAGGAGACAAAGAAGCTTGGGACCGTGATCGGTATTGATCTCGGTACCACCTACTCTTGTGTCGGTGTGTACAAGAACGGTCATGTCGAGATCATCGCCAATGACCAGGGTAACCGTATCACACCCTCATGGGTTGCCTTCACTGATAGTGAGAGGCTCATCGGTGAGGCTGCCAAGAACCAGGCAGCTGTCAACCCTGAGAGAACCATCTTTGACGTCAAGCGTCTCATCGGAAGAAAGTAATGCCCCTCTTCCACTATTACTTTGATTGTATTTTGTCTTGCTATGGTTTATGGCTGGTGTCTTAACTGTAATGCCCATTGTTCAGGTTTGAGGACAAGGAAGTTCAGAGGGACATGAAACTTGTTCCCTACAAGATTATTAACAAGGATGGCAAGCCCTATATTCAGGTCAAGATCAAGGATGGGGAGAACAAGGTCTTCAGCCCTGAGGAGGTCAGTGCCATGATTCTTGGCAAGATGAAGGATACTGCTGAGGCGTACCTTGGCAAGAAGATCAACGATGCTGTTGTCACTGTCCCTGGTGAGTAGCTGAACCATTTTGCTGGTTACCTCTAGTGGTTGTTATGTAAAAATGTTGTGGCTCACTTCTTTATGTTGTGCTTTTTCGTGCAGCGTACTTCAATGATGCGCAGAGGCAGGCAACCAAGGATGCTGGTGTCATTGCCGGCCTCAATGTTGCTAGGATCATCAATGAGCCAACTGCTGCTGCTATTGCCTACGGTTTGGACAAGAAGGGTGGGTGGAAGAACATCCTTGTCTTTGACCTTGGTGGTGGTACTTTTTGATGTCAGTATCTTGACCATTGACAACGGTGTCTTTGAGGTGCTGGCCACCAACGGTGACACCCATCTTGGAGGTAAGAGAATTTTCTCATCAAAGCTTTTTAGCTGTCCAATGCACTTAGGCAATACAATACTCGGATGACTCTACTATCACTTTTATTATTATCAGATGCTATGTTCACATAGATTAAAGCATCATGATGCCATATATTCATAGTATATTCATTGTTCTGAATCTGAATGGTTATGATGCCAGATACATTAATAGAGGCTGTATCTGCATTCAAGTTTATGATGCATGCACTTGTTTTTTTTTTAGATGAATGAATTCATCGTCAATACCTCAAATCTGCCTGTATATTTCATTGCCATTAGAAGTTACATGCACATTTCTTTTTGCTGTTGATACATTTCATGCATAACCTATCAGCCCATTTCCTGTGAGATTACAATGTCACTTGCCTATTTATGACTGAGCTGTATCATCTCTTTATTCAGGTGAGGACTTTGACCAGAGGATCATGGAGTACTTCATCAAGTTGATCAAGAAGAAGTACAGCAAGGACATCAGCAAGGACAACCGTGCTCTTGGAAAGCTGAGGAGGGAAGCTGAGCGTGCCAAGAGAGCCCTCAGCAACCAGCACCAGGTCCGCGTTGAGATTGAGTCCCTCTTTGACGGGACCGATTTCTCGGAGCCGCTGACCCGTGCCAGGTTCGAGGAGCTGAACAACGATCTGTTCCGCAAGACTATGGGCCCTGTGAAGAAGGCCATGGAGGATGCTGGCCTTGAGAAGAGCCAGATCCATGAGATTGTCCTGGTTGGTGGAAGCACCAGGATTCCGAAGGTCCAGCAGCTCCTGAGGGACTACTTTGATGGCAAGGAGCCCAACAAGGGTGTCAACCCTGATGAGGCTGTTGCCTTTGGTGCCGCGGTGCAGGGAAGCATCTTGAGCGGCGAGGGTGGCGACGAGACCAAAGGTACAGCTCATGGTTTTTGTGTTCTTTCTCTAATGCTTGCTGGGTTTTTTTTTTTGTAAGTGATCATCTTGCTTACATGGTTGTGAATTTGCCTTGGTTACAGATATCCTCCTCCTTGATGTGGCACCCCTCACCCTGGGTATTGAGACTGTTGGTGGAGTCATGACCAAGTTGATCCCGAGGAACACTGTCATCCCGACCAAGAAGTCGCAGGTGTTCACCACCTACCAGGACCAGCAGACCACTGTCTCCATCCAGGTAAGAAATAATGACGTGCAACATGCTCTTTCCTCTGCTGTAGTCTGCATTATCAGCCTGCTCTCTCCTTTATCAGCTGTGGGTGGCTTGGTAGTAATGACCTCTTTTGTCTGTGTTCCATGCAGGTCTTCGAGGGTGAGCGCAGCATGACCAAGGACTGCCGTCTTCTCGGCAAGTTCGATCTCTCTGGCATTCCACCAGCTCCAAGGTGCGTTGTTGATAATACTCAGTTTGTTGGGCCGATGAATGAATGAATGAATCAGTGTTGTTTGATACTTACTCTGTGAATGAATTCTTCAGGGGCACTCCCCAGATTGAGGTGACCTTCGAGGTGGATGCCAACGGTATCCTGAACGTGAAGGCAGAGGACAAGGGCACCGGCAAGTCAGAGAAGATCACAATCACCAACGAGAAGGGCCGTCTGAGCCAGGAGGAGATCGACCGCATGGTTCGTGAGGCAGAGGAGTTCGCCGAGGAGGACAAGAAGGTGAAGGAGCGGATCGACGCCCGGAACCAGCTGGAGACGTACGTGTACAACATGAAGAACACGGTGGGCGACAAGGACAAGCTCGCGGACAAGCTGGAATCGGAGGAGAAGGAGAAGATCGAGGAGGCCCTCAAGGAGGCGCTGGAGTGGCTGGACGACAACCAGTCGGCCGAGAAGGAGGACTACGAGGAGAAGCTCAAGGAGGTGGAGGCCGTCTGCAACCCCATCGTCTCGGCCGTGTACCAGCGGTCGGGCGGTGCCCCTGGTGGTGACTCCGAGGGTGGCGTCGACGACGACCATGACGAGCTGTAGATGATGGGTGGCGGTGGTGACGTGGAGTGCCGGGAGCCAAGCCAAATTTTGTAATGGTGTTTAGGGTGGGTGACTCTGGACGGATGGATGGGTTTCATCTCTGCGGACAAAAACTAATCTTGGTGCTGCTCTGCCTTTAGCCGTGCTGAGCGTAGAACTCTTTGTTTTTTCCTTTCTACTTCCTCGTGATTGTTCTTGTTATAGAGGATTCGCATTGGAATTTTATGTGAAAAAAGAAGATGCACTTTTAAGACTACTAGAGTTGGTCCTTCTGTTCCTACTTATTAATGATGATGGGCCTCCTTGGTTGGCATCCAATTGTTGCCAAACCAAAATCATAAAGACGCCAAAATTAATGGTCATCAATTGATTCATTCACAAAGAATTAGCATCCTCAATTTTTTATGTCAAAGTTTTGGCAAATCTCTCTAGAATGTTCTTAAAGTACTACATATAAAAGTGAAATTTGGTAAGCTTTTATTTTCAAGAATCAACCAAATGCACACCCATATTTTTTACCCTAACTTTGGTAAGCCTTGATTGACAAAGCCCTGTTTTTGGCTTACCATGATTTTTGGCGCAAAAAAGAAAGTTTGGTAGCCAACCAAGCAGGCCCGATGATTAGGTGGTGCAAATACAGATTGCTTGTGTGATGAGGAGTGGAAAACCAAGCCTTGTGTGATGAGTACAGGACGGGAGATCCAAAACAGAGTAGGTACTACAATCTGCTTGGGCCTCAGATTACAAATAAGGAAACGCCAGCCCATGAGATGGAGATGATGTAACGGGGCTGTCTTTATTCTGGGCTGGGCTAGTTGAAACGCTTCGACCATCGATTCGATACTTCATGGTCCGTGTTCTATGGAGTTTTTGCACACCTCATTTTCTAGTCTTTGGTTATGTCTTGCGCCTACTATCTACGATATCAAATACATTTCGCTAATTAAATATTCATGAAATATGTGTTGATACTAGATATTGCGTTTAAACTAAAGAAGTAAGGATCATTCCTTGTAGTTCCTGCAGTAAGGTTCATTTCATTTCATTCAAGCCACCGATTGAAATTCATTGAGAGGTATAAATTGTACTCATGATTTGTGACGTTATGTTTGTCCAACATTGACACTATTTAATCATTTATCACAATTTTTTATCAAAATAACATTTGTTCGGTAGGGGATACGGATATTCACGGTTGTATCACTCTTGAAATAAATCGTCATAGATAGTACAATTTTGTGATGGTTTTCGAGAACGTCATCAAAAAA
This sequence comes from Hyparrhenia diplandra, assembly GCA_015847255.1. Lineage (NCBI taxonomy): Eukaryota > Viridiplantae > Streptophyta > Magnoliopsida > Poales > Poaceae > Hyparrhenia > Hyparrhenia diplandra. The sequence continues at coordinate 56,107 of JADLZK010002523.1, forward strand.
AACGTCATGTAAAGCACCATTTTCGACGAACTCCCTCGTGACTAAGCTAGTTTCCTCTACTAGTAAGACAAACGAGATAGGACAGGTTTGTCCCTGCGTTAGCTCATTCTTCCAACGCATTACGCATATCGAGTGGCGCACATTACAAGTTTGGGTGTTTGGTCGACTAGAACGTACTCACTCCATCATATAGAGAGAGAATCTTACAATAAGTTTGGGGTCAAGGTCAAATTACTACAATTTTGATTGAATTTAATAAATACAAAATAGAAAGTATTAACATATATATCATTTATTGATTTATTATGAAACTATGTTAGATAACAAATCAAATAGTGGTAATAATTTGGTATCATAAAAATCGACATATTTTTTCTTACAAATTCAGTTAAATTTATAACAATTTGGCCTTTTGATAATAAACCTATAACCTATCAGACATGATAGGTTGCTAACACAAGGCATGCATATATGCAACGTATAAGATAGTCCACATGTTAGTCCTTCTGTTTAGATGAACTAGGACTAATTTGTAGCTAGTGAACTAGCTCGGTTTCGTCAAATACGGCCAGAGGTGTAGTCCGACACGCAAACACGATAATGTCTGGTGGCCGGATCGTTGGAGTAGAGGATTGACTGTGTGAGAGAGTGAGTGAGATATTAATACGCACCACACCACCACCACAAGAAAATTGAACTTTGAGACCATTCGTGTATAATAAATATAAAGATATGTAAGACCAGTGTTGAGTGACGAAGACAGACCGGATCGTGACTTTGGTCAGTTGGTGACCAGGACAAATTAGGGTGTGGTGTGCGATGGAGACTGGAGAGAGAGAGAGAACACACACAGCTTTGTCTGGTGCACTCGTCCAATAAACAAACCGTGTGGTAATCGGATCTCGACGTACTGGGACGGGCCGGCGTGTAAACCCTTCCAAGTTGCATCCATACCTCTGGTCCATCCTGATCTCGATCGGGCGGACGGCGTGGCAGCGTGGATTGCAGGAGCCAGATCGAGTTAGAGCTCTCACCGATGCTTGTTGATGACACATACATGTACACGTGCATGCGTACACGACGACACACGGGCACCGGCTGCCACACCAATGCTTGTTGCTTGTCTCTGGGAGCTAACTAGCTAGGATACATCATGTGGCACGGCTCACAGGGCACGACGTGCCAAGCCAAGGCGGCACGGTACAGGCCGGTACGGTACGGCACGGCACGGCACGAGGCTGGTCTGGCATTGGAAAACTATAGATACATGTACATATGTGCAGTGCACCCGACGGGAATGCATATGGGCCGTGCGCTTGTGATGGGCATGCAGGAGTGGTCCGGTACGTTTGTCCGTACGTCGTATTCGCCCACGCAACTTGCATGCGTACAGATGGATATATATAGCTGCTACGTGTACTCACGAGTAGAAGAGGTGACGACGATGACAATTTTCTCACAGACCTTCAACATTGAGAATGAGAATGTTGGATGATCCAATGTGAGGGTCAGAGGGCTCTAGCCCTCCTACCCCATGCATGTTGCCCATGGAGAGCCCCCTTGAATCCCCCCTCTAAATTTTGTAGCCATGGATGAAGAAAAGAGGGAGGAAAGGCCGAGAAGGGGAACATGAGTCCCGCCCCCTCCCGCAAATCCCTAGCTCCACCCTTAAGAGGGTATATAATATCGAAGATGTGCTAAAGGGTCATGTTAATGTGTGTACATTCTGACTACCTAGAGGAGTCACAACTAGAGACGACTACTCGAAGGGTCTTGTTACTGACAATAATACGCGCTATCAGCCAGGCCGGCTGCAACTTGTTGTTGCTGCCATTCCCTCCCTCTCTCTAGGTGTGCGTGCCCAGCCCTAGGGCTTCCGTTCCTCCCTCTAATCCCTTTGTTCCTCCGATTCCCCGCAAATTAGGCGACCACGGCGCCGACGTACACAGTCGAAGATAAAACTAGAAGTAAGGAGTGGAGGTTTTCATTCCTAGATAACCCTAACGTGTGGCTATAGTTTTCGGGTGAAAATGGAAAGCTCGTTTCACTTGTTCCAAGTGCTTTGTTTTACTTTCTTTCTGCTATTTTAATTTTGTTTACTGATTTTTTTATGAGAGAGGCACACAGTTTTAGAGCGTGTTCATTGCACAAGGGTTGTCGATCATCAGGATATATCGTCGAGGGGATTGCACGGTAATATTAGCTTTTTAGATATATAGATAGATAGAGATAGACACACGTATAGGCAATGCAAGAAATAATCATGCATGTCTCATTATTACATGTATATCCTCTCTAGCATAAAAATCTAATGACTTTATTTGCTAGCATGGAAATTTAAAGTATGTATATAAAATTAGTTGATGTGAGGGAGGATAATAATTGAAAACAAACAAGGCTAGCACTGTTGGAGATTGGAACAAATCAATGAAAGGCCATGATATTAAATCTGGATGGATAGGATGAAAGGCAGGCAGACACCGCAGAGTTAGCTAGATATTTTTCAAGCTGTATCAACATACTCCCTCTGTCCCATGGAGTTTGTCGTTTTGACTTTTGAACTTCATGTTTGACCATCCGTCTTATTTAAAATATTTATGCAAATCATAAAATAAATTAATCAATATTCAAGTATCTTCATTGATAAAATAAGTCATAACAAAATAAATTATATTTGTGCAAAAATTTGAATAAAACGAAGATCGAATAAGATAAAGACGGAATCCAGAGCGACAAACTCGGAGGGAGTATGCAGGACCAGCCGCGTTGGTTGCATTGGTTCACTGGTCCGCATCATCCCTGCCACAGCACTAAACCAGCAGCAAGACCGGCCGGCCCCTCCTTTGCATTGTCATGTAGTGTGCGGACACATGTACACGAATCTGTCACCCACACGCCATGGCCACTACCTCTCTCCTTCCTGGAAAACAACACCACCTTAGCAGCCCTTAGTCAAGCTCGTGCGTGCAGATGGGGCTGCTCCCCAGCCGGCCCCTTGAATTCATGCATGGTGACAATTCTCTAGCTATATATCTTTGTTTTTTTCACTGCAGGAAAATGTTGCACTGTGGAATGATGGAAACATTTAGCAGTAGTGGGATCGGAGTCTATGATTGCCCCCTCTTTTGTGATATAATATAGCAATTCAGTATCAATCCAATAATGATCCGATCGATCCGAAACTTTAATTTACTTGTACATATATAGTGCTTATTAGGTAGCTTATCTAGCAACCTTTTTTACTTGCTTGTTGATGATGACTCCATGTTGATATGTCTTACAAAAGAATATGCTGGAGTGAGTAGCTCGCTATCTATATATAGGCCCCGGTAATTAAGCATGCATTCCGGTGAATTTTTTGTAGAGATGGATATTTCCTGCCTAGCCGTTTGACCGATGCTGCTGATTTTTTTTCGAAAGCGAGGTTGGCTTGTACTTCATTAAACCGATGCTGCTGATGAGACTTTGAACAAGCAAGATATATACCCCTAATGCATTGTCTTTGCATGCGCAGGTTAAACGATCGACTAAGCTGCAAGTGTCGCGCACCGATCGGTCCCGCCTAGCTATATAGCTACTTAGTCGTCATGAGGGACAAATAAATATCTCTCAATTTCCGAATCCATCGAGATCAACTACTGTTAGCTAGCTCCTGCATTATTGATGAGCAGATGAAAATTCAGATCTTGGCGGCATGCTGCAATGCAAGTGATCTGTAGTGTGTGGGGTGCCGGCCGGCCGTGTGTACCTTCGATCTCATCAGTACACTTTTGATTTCCTATGTAGGGACATCTATATATGTATAGCACATATATGACGATGCCACTGATGGCCTGATGCCGGCCATCCATAATATTTTACAATGTCCTTGTATATGATGGATCGAGCCCTGAATTGGCTGCAGTATGTAGTACTGATGATAGGAGTCACCAACGCAAACTTAGGTACCAGCTGTTTTGGCCTAATATAATCATATATGCTGGTTATTAGCACACATACTACTACTAATTAAGCTTTCCCTCTGTGAGCATCCAACGAGTGATGCAATTATTTTATATGCTTGATCTTTGTGAGCTCTCTACAGTTCTGACCCCAAGGAGAAACAAGATGAGCTGTGCTTTTATAGACATACTCAGCACCATTTTCAGAGATGGCTTCTAACATCAGCCATCCCTATAACGGGGGGTGGGGTTTGTTGGGGGGGGGGGAGGGGCTTAGGAAACCTTGTTTGTGTAGTATTGGCATGGGCTTGGGCTTGTGGTAGGGATATCCTATTATCTCACTAAGATTTCAGTGGCCCATGGCTCAAATCAATATTGCTGCGAATTAAATACAAATTCTTGCATTCCATTTAATAGTGACTAGTCCACATGATCGAAGGAGTAGTCACAATTGATCACTTGCTGGTGATGGACGATCCAGTGTAATCTCCTAGGAAAAAGGACATTAAAATGGAAAGCAAACATGCATAGGGCATATGGCCACGTGGTGTGGTGTACCTTGTCAGTACAGCTTATGATTTGCGGCCACACATAAACATTTATGACCATACCCTAGCTCATCCACGCTCTCACAAAAAAAAAGAAGCGACGTTTGTGTACTAACTAGTGTGGTACTACATGTCTACATTGCTGAAGTGACAGCACACCACAAATTTTAGCAAGTCAGTACGATGTAAGTGACAGCGCACCACAAATTTTAGAGAGCTACTGGCTCGCTAGCTAGTGCAAGTCCTTGTTCATGGTCGATTCTGTGTGAGCGATCGATTGAGCCCTTAGAGAAAGTGGTGTTAAGTTGTAGTACTAGTTCCCAACCTCCTTTACTTCGGTTTTCGAACCAGAGTACGAATATAGTTTTGGGTCACGCATCCGGGACTAAAGCTTCCCAACCCCTTTTACTCTTGGTTTAATCCGACCGACGCTAAAGCTTCTCCCTCTTTACTCCCTGGTTTTAGCAACGGGACTAAATAGTGTCCCAGGTCACGCAATCGGGAGTAAAGCCCATCTATGGGATGAAAATAAATAAATGAAATCCTATATGTGGGATTCAAACCCAGGTTCCCTTGGCTCGCGTATAGATTAATTAATAATTACTTACCAACTTAGTTGCACAACCACATGTGACAAAGTGCGCGCTCTCCTTTTAGCAGACTTTTAGTCCCGAGCGGAAGACCTTTAGTCCCCATTGGTATTACTAACCGAGACTGAAGGTTGGAGGACCTTACGGCCAGGTTGAAAAACCCCTAATCAGCATTAAATGGTGACTTTTAGTCTTAGTTGGTATTATGAACTAGGACAAAAGGATCATATATACTATATACTATCATTTCTTTATCAGGCAGCACTAATGTGTTGTCTCTATGGATTATTTATAGTGACGATGAGCTGGTAGAAAGACCATAACATATCACGATGCACCATCGATGGGTATGATTGGTTATCTGCATCACTATAAATAATCCAAAATTTGGTCATATTAGACAATGCGCATTTGCACAAGCCTCATTAGACTACCCAAAAAAAAAAAAAATGAAATATTAGTTCTCACTCCACATACCTCTACTAGAAACATGAGATCTCAAGTAAAATATGGACATGGTTATATTTAATAAATTAAAATGTAAACAATCAAACACAATTTTTTTCAAACATTACATTTTTTGCTTATGTACTAGGGCTATCAAATAATAAGATACTACATACGTTTATGCTGGTTTTGGGTTGTGCTGCGTAAGGTTTAATGTAGACTAAGACTAATGCGAATAATTAATCACGGCCCATATATATCTTGTTGTTGGCGCTTTCAAATCTCTTTAATTTGGAAAATATCACTAGGCCACAAAAGGTGATGACGACGGGCTAATTATAAACCTCAAAAGTACACATTTCGCCTACCGCGCCCTACGGATGTTAAGTAATTAATGAAGACACTAAGGTTTGATGCACGCCTGTCACTTCCATTATAATCAAAATTGATGGACAGTAATGCGCATTGTCTATTATTTTTCTCTTAGCCATATATAGTGGTGTGTCTCTTACCACATATGCCCATCACTGCCTAAGTAGTTAAAGCCTTTTCTTCAGTACACTAGAGTGGGTCTGAGCGTCCATATGTTCAATCTTCAAACCACCTAGGGCGCCACATGTTGTATTAAAGTTTTTTCTCCATCTTAATACAAATTTACAAAGATGCACAAACTTTTGAATGATTAAGAAAAAAAAAGGCTTTTCTTCACCACCAACCTAAAATGTATGACCTCTAAGGAGAGCTAGACTAATATCCTGATGATCACCCTGGACTTGTTTGATAAGACAAAATTAAATTTAGCCTATGTTAAACAAGATATGCAATAAGTTATCGGTAAAACTATCTAAATGTTAGCATGTGTAGGATAAGCTTACATTGACTAATAAAAAATTAATTCAGTTTTACAATTGATAAAGACACTCTTATTCTTGATGGATATCGTAGCCCTTTACATTTATATACATTTAGAAAAGGGAACCATGATCCCAAGTTACACAATGTAAAAGAGAAGTTGGAGCATAAAAGTGGCATATTCATATGGGGGGAGGGGGGAATATCTGGTGTAGGGCATGTGATTGGTAGCTTTGGCTGCCTTTTGGGCCTCGTTGAACTTTCTCAAGTCTCGTCTCCACATGTTTAGTATTATTATCTGCTCCTTTAAGGCAGATATATACGATATATAGGATCTTGTTCGGTTGCGAATGATTTTCAGGCATATTTAATCTGTCAATATTGGGCATTGCTTTTTCATGTATAGAGTCAAGCTTAAATTACTTAAAATATTTTTCTTTTCATAAGAGGCAATCAACTACACTATGCATTAGCAGTGACTCATTAACGCACTAATAAAAGCTTTTGAGAGACTAATCATGCACGCTAATTACCCCATCCACAATAGTCAAGATTAGCCCTGTTGTTGGGAGTGGATTGTCATCACATGTTCTATGAGTCCACGACGACAGGGATCCATGCCGATCCTCTTATCCCCTTGAGATTTCCCCGGGCCACCTCAGATCAAGAAATGCAAATGCAGTGCACCTATCGTCGTGTACCCAAGCTAGGCATCAGCATTCTAGATGGACTAAAGTTTCCACACGAGGTGGGCCCCAGACACCTCATCCCCTGTCTTATCGGAGGCTTGGAGCCAGGCCCGCATGGCAGTGGGTGGTCACTAGAGCCGGCGAGCTCACCGGGAGGTCACGCCACCCCTCACCTCGCCGCTATTTAAGCAGCAAAAGATTTGCAGAGCGAGTATGTAAGCCACACTCCTCCACTCTCCAACACTAGCTTTACACTTGAATCACAATGGATCCCACCAAGGTGAGCTCAAGCTTCTTCTTCTTCCTAGCTCCTCGATCCATGGCTAATAACTATCTAAGCTAATTTGTTGATTTTTATAAACTTATATATATATATATATATATATATATATATATATATATATATATATATATATATAAATCATCTATACACACGCGAATTAATGAATTAATATATATATGCATGCACTGCAGTTCCGTCCGTCGAGCAGCCACGACACGACGGTGACGACGACGAACGCCGGAGCTCCGGTGTGGAACGACAACGAGGCGCTGACGGTGGGTCCCCGCGGGCCGATCCTGCTGGAGGACTACCACCTGATCGAGAAGGTGGCGCACTTCGCCCGCGAGCGCATCCCGGAGCGCGTGGTCCACGCGCGCGGCGCCTCCGCCAAGGGCTTCTTCGAGTGCACCCACGACGTGACGTCGCTGACCTGCGCCGACTTCCTCCGCGCCCCCGGGCGTGCGCACCCCCGTCATCGTCCGCTTCTCGACGGTGATCCACGAGCGGGGCTCGCCGGAGACGATCCGCGACCCGCGCGGGTTCGCCGTCAAGTTCTACACCGGGAGGGCAACTGGGACCTGCTCGGGAACAACTTCCCCGTCTTCTTCATCCGCGACGGGATCAAGTTCCCCGACGTGATCCACGCGTTCAAGCCCAACCCGAGGTCGCACGTGCAGGAGTACTGGCGCGTCTTCGACTTCCTCTCGCACCTCCCGGAGAGCCTCCACACCTTCTTCTTCCTCTTCGACGACGTCGGCGTGCCCACGGACTACCGCCACATGGAAGGGTTCGGCGTCAACACCTACACCTTCGTCAACGCCGCCGGCAAGTCCCACTACGTCAAGTTCCACTGGAAGCCGACGTGCGGCGTCCGGAGCATCCTCACCGACGAGGAGGCGGCGCTCATCGGCGGGAGGAACCACAGCCACGCGACGCAGGACCTGTACGACTCCATCGCCGCCGGGAGCTTCCCGGAGTGGAAGCTGTTCGTGCAGGTGATGGACCCGGACACGGAGGACCAGTACGACTTCGACCCGCTGGACGACACCAAGACATGGCCGGAGGACCTCCTCCCTCTGCAGCCGGTGGGGCGGCTGGTGCTGGACAGGAACGTGGACAACTTCTTCAACGAGAACGAGCAGCTGGCGTTCGGCCCGGGGCTGGTGGTGCCAGGGATCTACTACTCCGACGACAAGATGCTGCAGTGCCGGGTGTTCGCGTACGCCGACACGCAGCGCTACAGGCTGGGACCAAACTACCTGATGCTCCCCGTGAACGCGCCGCGCTGCGCGCACCACAACAACCACTACGACGGCGCCATGAACTTCATGCACCGGGATGAGGAGGTGGACTACTACCCGTCCAGGCACGCGCCGCTCCGGCAGGCGCCGCCGGTGCCGATACCGGCGAGGCCCGTGGTGGGGAAGAGGTCCAAGGCCAGGATAGAGAAGCCGAATGACTTCAAGCAGCCTGGGGAGAGGTATCGGTCGTGGGACGCTGATCGGCAGGAGAGGTTTGTCCGGCGCTTTGCTGACTCGCTGGGGCACCCCAAGGTCAGCCAGGAGCTCAGGTCCATCTGGATCGACCTCCTCTCAAAGGTAAATAAAATCATCGTCGAAATCACATATGCGTGTGGTGAATATTATTTATAGTTACTAATTACGTTACTCGATCTCTATATGTAGTGCGACGCGTCGCTGGGGATGAAGATTGCCACCAGGCTCAACATGAAGCCAAACATGTGAGTGATGGCGATGAATAAAGCTAGTGTGGTTGAGAGATGCGTGTCCCAGTTGTTGTTCAGTACTGATCGATGGATCGTCGTCCACCGCCGTTCGTCTTTCATAAATTTCCTTGTCATCGTCGAAATAAGAAGACCAGCATCAGCACGAGACGTACAGTACACCTAGCTGTCACGAGCTACTACTAGCTAGTACACGACAACACTGCACATGTGCATCAGATGGATGCATATCCTAGTCTATAGGTAGCCCGTGAGGTGAGGTGTATGCGTGTCCGGATCCGGAATTGTCTCTACTGTATACCAAAGCAAGCCAAGCGAAATGGCTCTTTGTTTACGTTATAATACATGCACAATATTGTACTCTACTACTCTACCTGAAGAAATTTACGTGGTGGTTCTTAATTATTCACTTTGTCACGATCATGTTGAAGAAATTTGTACTTCGGTAAGGGCATGTTTGTCCATGCCCTTTTCAATTTAGAGATGTTGCCAAATAGTGATTGCCCGCTCTACGAAAGAATCGTGTAGAGTGGGTTACTGTGTTTATATTTGTACGTGGGGAGCAGAAAAACCCCACTCCCTACCGATTCACTCCGCTCCTCCCACACCATCTCCACCTATGTCGTGTTAATGTTATTGACGAAGAATGTGAGGTTGTCACTGAGCTCCTCATTGGTGGCATTTCCTCCATTCTACATGTGACGTATTGCAGAGAGCGGAGCTGGCCATGGAAGTGGCGTCATTGAGCTCCTCCTTTGTCCTAGCTTATGTCCATGGATCCAGTGATCATGGCAGCCACTACCCTGCCCCTTGTGATCCCCGCGTCACACATCTATCCTAGGTCCTTCTCCCTCTCTTAGATTAGAGGCATAATGTTTTAGGATTGATGAAGAAGCCATATAGGCTTAGGATTAGAGGGTTGGGAGTTTGTGCTTTTGTATATATATGATTGGTAGGCTCCTATTAGTGGTGATGGATCATGGATGTGGGTAGTGAGGGAGGGAGCCGACAATTGAGAGGTGGAGTCATCATGTGGTCGATTGTAAGGATTGGGCGTGTGGGTGAGTAGTAGTTGCTTTGGTAAACCTTCTTGGATGAGTCAACTCATCTTAACTCTGGCCAATTATGTATGTAAAAAGTTAAGTTACTAATATTTATGATGTGTGACATAAGATAATCTTGATATTTTTTTATAAACTTAATTCAATTTAATAAAGTTTGAATTAGTCTAGAAATTCTTTTTTTAGTTCTCTTTTTTTTTTTAACACCTTTAGTTCTCTTTTTTTGTGCAAAAGACATTCTTTTTTAGATGGAGTGAGCACCAAAAAAAAATCTCGCAACGGAGTCATTTCCCATCTCGGGCCTAAACTCGTCTCACATGGCTATAGGCCCATTATGTGTCCATATATGCATATGGAGCGGCAAAGCCCAGCTCGCTCCCCACTACACCGGCGAGAGATGGCGGCGGCATCGCTCATGGACGAGCTCGTCGAGGAGTTCCTGCTCCGCCTCCCGCCAGATGATCCCGCGAGCCTCGTCAACGCCGCCCTGGTCTGCAAGAGGTGGGGCCGCCTCATCGCCGGCCCTGCCTTCCGCCGCAAGTTCCGCAAGATCCACCGCACAAAGCTGCTGCACATGGCCCGAGGCCAGGTCTTTAGGCGGCGGCGGCGGCGGCGGTGGCAGTGATGGCGCAGCCCGTCCGGCCAACCGGATGGATCTCTGCGACGACGGTTTTGCGTTGGGGAGTAGGACGGCAGGAGCCGAGACCTGGACCATTACCTGGTCCATGAGTTGGCTTGCTCCTCTGCAATCGCCGGCCATCGCCATTGTTCATAATCATATCATAATATATGCACGCCTTGCCCCCTTGCGTACCTAGTGATTGCGATGTACTCCAGTTGTTTTACATTACATAATTTATAATTAGTCGTGATTGACTATTCTATATACATAAATTTTGTTATATATCTTAGCATAGTCTGAAAAAAAATCTATATACTCTTATATACATTAAACAGTCATGATAACTTAAAATTTAGACCGAAGCGAGTAAAAAAAAGTTCTCAACAATAACTCTCTCCCCATTCCATTTTTTTTTATTGCAGGGATTTTAAGGATAGTTTTGTATTTTTTTCTCAAGAAAGGAAAGGTTGTAAAGATTGAAGAGTGCACGTAGCACAATAACCCTAGAGCATGTATTACTCCTTTCATAAAATAACTTTGTTATATGATTTCGGCTGTGAGCTTGAAGCCTTGAAAGTCCTAAATTTTGTACAACAACATTGTCACAATTTTTGTACTAGAAATTGCTAAAATTTGACTAAATTTATAATGATTGGTATTAACATTTATGTTTCAACCAAGATTTATTACATAAATATATTTTGCCATTTATCTAATAATACCTATTTTGTATCCTAATTGTTTGTACTTTTTTTTGTTAAACTTTGATTAAAGTTGAAATCGATTAACTTCTGAGAATTGAACTCCAATAGTTACTACCTGCGCCATCAAATCATTCTGTTCAGATATTCAAAAGAGTACCCTATTCAAAATTTAGTTACAGAGGTTTCCACTAGGTTAGATCTGTTCGGAAGCCTTTTCTTTTTCGCCCGAGGAAAGTCTGCATCTTGTTGTGAATTGTTGCACACTAGTGTACACTCCTATTCCAAGTAAACATTTTTGGTCGGTTTTAGACATACGAAACTTAAAATGGTGACATGATGAAAACGTGATTGTTGCAACAAAATTCACTAAAACATCTTCTCTGCTTTATAAGTGACTTTTAACCAGATATGATCCGTATGCTGTTCCAATCCAGCTTTGTCAATCTCTTTGTAGAAATTTTAACCAGTTCATATGTGACTGGGACAAGACCGCCTCGTCCACCTAGCATTGCCCTAGAACGTGCTCTGTTCTGGCGCAGAAGCACAAGAGCCTATGGCCTGTGCACTATCAGGTTTCACAACATTTTCTGTACAGACCTATTCTTAAGCTTTTCAACCCCTCCCCAGAAATGGAGGAAGTGCGAAAACCAAATTCATCCAAATACTCTACGCGTCAAATTCATGGGCAGTCATGGAAATCCCATGATATATGCTATATATATGAAGGAGCGCCCGAGAAATTGGTCCCATCAAAATGCGCATCATGGAGATCTTAGGTATTCAGCTAACCCTACTAGTGCACATCAAAATTGCCTCTTTCAACTCCTCTTTCCCAAGTGTTGTCTCCACCATCACCTGCACAACAGCACATAGTATATATATGTTATGTCACCATGTGGCAGCTATAGTAGGTTTTCAATCTACTTCCACACAGAACTACTAAAAGCCTACTCTCTCTAATCTACTTGGAGTTGGATATCCTGCTTAATTCGAACCATTCGCTGTCTGAGGTTCAAGTCCTTACCTCTTGAACATTGTTTCCATACCGTGCCAACAGCTTGTATTTCGGACCAACCACAGGTGCCATGTAAACCTGCCAAGATATCATTTTTAGGAAAAAATAAAAACGTTCAGTGGAGTAGCAGTTCCAGGAACCCAGGTGCACATCTTACCTGAAACGTCGGAGCTAACCCTGGGCTTTGGAAGAATCGTCCTTTATAGATATCTCTTACACCCTCTATCTTCCGCATCTCTTCCATAAGGGAATCCACCTCAGGCCACTGCAAATTATTCAATTATGCATCCAATGGTTACAAGAACGTTGCAGCATAAATGGATTCATCCAAAGAGACAACAAGACATAAAAGAGACGAGAGTAAAACATCAAAAGACCATAAACTTCGTCAACCATTTCAGGGCATGAGTTTATTGAGACCAGGCATCCTTAAACTCAAGACATGGCCATTGATATAAAAAATGTAGCTTAGATTGAAGGCAACCAAAGAAAAGGAACTAGATCATATGTGGGAAGTTCCCAAGCTTAAAAAACCATTGGTAATTCAGATTGAGCAGTCCAAGTTTTCCATGGACTCTGACACAGGCATGTCTACACTGCGCGCGACACAAACCTATCTGTGCACACAAGAAACTACAGACCACAAGCTGACACAAGGGGCGGAGTAACACGTGCCCATACAGGAAAGGAGGAATGCTTGGTCCTCATTGTACAGGCTACATTATTGTAGGTCATAATTTAATGCAAACCTCGAAATCTGCCTGGACAGGTTCAAGAGCTCCACCAAGTGATAAATCCTCACCAATTACTGCTTCCAAAGCACCTATAGATGGATTTGGCTGCATATGGGAGTTCAGTGCAAGAATTAACAAAGGAATAACTGAAACCACCAATTAACATACTCACAAATATGGATCAAAGGAATGCTCCAGTACCTTTACATCTTTAAGCGACAAAAATATACGGCTATTATTGTAGTCCAGTTGAATAACTTTAGCATCGACAACCTGAAAACGAAAAAAAAACAATTCTCAGAAACTATAGCACTATGAGCATTTTAGCAGTATGAAACAAAAAAAAACAAAAAAGGTGACAAAACATATGAGTTTTTATCTCACATTTCATCGACATACTCATACAAAAAGGTAAGATATTGTTCTGAAAGGCCAACAAATAAAAAAGGAAGATGATAACTAAAGGGAGGATCACAACAGCAAACTGACAGAATTACCTGACCAATTTTGTAAGAAACTGCTGGATCTAAGGTGTCATCCCCGACACTTCCCACTGCTGAATCAATGCAGGAACACCTTCAACCTTTGAAAGAAATAGTCAGATGATAATATTTGATGAAAATCATACAGCACTAGCAGGAACTGGATCTACCTCAACGAATATCGAAGTAAACAAATCTCTTGATAGTGCATTGAACGATATCTCCAACGTTGAGCCTAGCCTGCAGAATAAGTTAGTAGTGAATATCATGCAAAACAATTAGGGGAATAGAGAAAGTGTCTTTCCATTTCAGCTCGGTAATAGAGAAAGTGTCTTTCCATTTCAGCTGTGAGTGGGACTACAAAAATGTTGTGGTTTTCAGTCAACTTGTGATGCAGAAAGAAAGTCAAATACTCAATACAAGACATCTTGATTCCCCTCCTACTTGCTCTTGTATATCACCGCTTTGCAACTAGATAGATAATTCAAAGTTTTGTTGACGATTTTTCAAGTTCAATGGCATAAATATATCCATAAAAGTCGGGAGCATATAAACAAGGAAAGTACCATCAGGTTTTTCTTTTTCTGGATAAATTCTTCACTCTCTTTTGGCTTCATAGAGAAAAATATCCGCTTGGAATTTCTGTCAGCTAGGACAACTGATACTCGGAGTCTCTGCGAAACAACAGCACGCTAACTACAATAATATCAATGCACAAAAGATGATACGACACTAAATTCAGATGCATACTTGACCAATAAATGAAGATAAAAACTTGGATTTTTCTTGGTTGTATGCTCGAATAAGATCTTCAAACTTCGGCTTAGATGACAGAGATTCTTGATCCTCACCAGCTGTTTTGGAAACTGAACTTGATTCTGGTTCTATGTTCCTATCATTAACCTCAAAACTATCTTCTAATACCAAACTCTGCTTGTACAAGGAAGGATCGCCGCCCTTCCTTCTTAACCAAGTCTCAAAGGCTAAGAATTTCCACTTTGTAGCAAGATTACGGTATGGTAAGAAACCTATCAGTGAGTCAAGTGACACCTGGCAAGGAAAACATAACAGGGTTCAGAAAAGAACAATAGTATAGTTGCATAAAATAAGAAAATATGCAAAAGCTAACTAAAAACTTACAACAAATCCCTTTGCACTGCAGTTTATCAGCTCCACCTCAACCTTTTCTCCTGTACTTGCATAATGCTCTAACCTTGTCCAGTCACTCTCTGTGATGTCCTGCATTAGTGACTCAGTAACTTAAGTTCAATATAAAGGTCAAGTACAGCCCTATAAACACTTAATGACATTGAAGCTATATCCACTCTAAGAAGTGTTGTTGTGCAAAACCTTTACAGGCTAGCTCAAATATTAGGAAATTACCTCCAGTTTTGATGGTAAGACATTTCCCCATCATCAACATAATTTTTATTATCAGTAGCATTCGTTTTTTCATCTACTTCAGCTGGCAATACTTCAGCAGATTGGTTTTCCCTATAAAGTAAAAAATGCCAATTTTAGTTGTAAATTTATTTTGAAAAGCACAAAAGCAGGGAACAAAGGAATGCTCAATTATTTCAGCCACATGATGTTCCTAATATGTTACGAAAATGGTAGATGTGTACATGTCATAATCACCTACATGCAATCACAAGAACATGAATGTGGAGTAAGCAATTAAATGTGCACAAAACATGGTAAGGAACATTTCATGTTCCTAACAGAGTGAAAGTTATTTAAAAAAAGAAGGATTCAGGGCATTAGCAGCAATTTGAAAGACACATGTGTACTAGATAACTTTACAACGTTATGAAAATTAAGTGAATATCATGATGAGAAAATACAGGCGTGAAGTAGAACTTTCACAACCACTGTACAAATCCTTGGTTTCCAACAATTTCAGCAATATTTTCCATGTGATCCTCAAATAAGGATCCAGATATCTAGTGATAAAAGTTATGTGCTGAAAATATAACTGCATAATTCATGAAGTAAGAACCTTTTAGGTTTTCCTTGCAAGAAAGCCTGCATAGAGAAATTGTTGCCGGTAGCTGATTGGTTATCCACTGGTCCAGCAGAAGTACTTGTTTCTTGAATGAAAGTTTGACCTGATGGCTGTAGTCCTTGAAAAACGCCAACATATTATTAGCATAATAGTTGAAAAGAACTTCTCAAAAAACTAATAGTTGAAAAAAAAAAAATACAGCTACTTCATGCCTTCCTTACCTGCAGTAGGATTGTCATCATGCCCAGATGATTCATGAACATTTTCAGTTACTAATTTTTCATCAAGACCTGAAATTTGGAACATATACATCATCAGCTTCAAAAGAACTGTTTAACTTTTGGCTCACTGTTTGGGGGCATTGTACCTCACCATTTGATTCTGGCTCAAGTTTGCTGTTATCCTCTGTAGCAGAAACTGTGGCAGCGCTAGCAGAGGCATTGTCCTGCTCTGGATTAGAAGTATCTTTTGCAACATCTGGCTTTTGAAGGAGAGAAATGTTCGTTAAGTCCTCATTCATATCTTTCCTCATTTTCAGGTTAGTATTTGGCTTGATTTTAAGCTTCGACTTCAAATCATCATCCTCACTCTGATACACGGTGGGTTTCCGCAAGGTGACATCCACCTCACTTGTTCTTGATATGCTCCCCACCTCACTGGACTCTGTCGCAGCAGCTAAACTCTCTTTACTGGGCCAACTATCTTGTATCGGAGTGCCGCCTACCTTTGGTTTGCTCCCAATTGGCCGTGACAAGATCAAGGAAGGTGCATCTTCATCTGCTTTGCTTCCAACTGGTCGCAACGGAACCAGAGAAGGCTCATCTTGCTTCGATTTGCTTCCAGCCGGTCGAAGTAAAGTCAATGGAGGTCCGCCTTGGATAGGTTTGCCCATAACAGGCCTGGAAATATTCAAAGAACTTTTGCCTTCGGTCGGCTTGCTTGTTGTTGGATGCATCGTATTCAAAGGGGATCCACTTTCCGATGTGTTGAAACCCTGGTCCTTCTTGTTAGCTTCCATGCACTCCCTCAAAATATCATCTAGCTTGTCTTTTTTTGTGGCAATTAGTTTCTCTACATCGAGGGATGAGGCATCCGGATCTGACTTCTTAATAAGAATCTGAAAGAGTCATCCCATAAAAGATGCAAGTCAAATGAAGTAAGAGTAACCATGCTTTCAGTACACACCAGATAGCATCATGTATATATATAGGCGCAACTCTCGTGTTTCCGATGGAATTCAAATTTCATCGTGCACCTGTAATTCACATTTTTTTATTATTTGGACTGGTTATTCTTTTCAAAAGCACACTACTGAGAAGCAAAGAAAAAAAACAAATGCCTATGCTGATACAAAATTAGCTGGGTTGTGTTTGAGAAATTAAACTAACCCATCAGGAGCAAGCTATACTGGTAAGGTGTACAGATAATTACCACGCATGCCACAGCATTCTTTATTGGATTGCCTACAACCAAGACAGTAACCGAAGCGGCTACACAACTGCTGCTATGAACGATAGTATACTAGCACCGATCCTTTAATTAATTAGCAATGGTGCAATGTGAAATCAAAATATGAAATGATTGAAATCCAACCCCAAAGCACGCCTAAACTTTCCATTCGAGTAGTGGCAAGACGACATTATTATCCTGTTCGTCATATTCTCTAGCCAAGGCCCCGAGATAATCTGAAGCAAGCAAGCAATCAAGAATAAGTAGAAACGGGGGCGGACCTTGGCGAGCGTAAGCTTGGGGTCCTCCCCGAGGAACCTGCCGAAATCCAGCTCCATAATGTCCCACTGGTCGAGCGGGGGCAGGTCCCCGGAGTCCCCGGCGGCGCGCAGCGGCGGCGCCCTGACGAGGCGCACTCGCCCGGCGCTGGAACGCAGAGACCTGCCGCGGCGGCGGCGGCGAAGGATGAAGGGGCGCGTGGCTGCGGCGCCGAAACCCGCGAAGACGCCGGCCGCGGGCGCGGCACCCGCGTAAGCTTCCATGGCCGACCGGCCGGCCGGAGCAAGTGGAAGAATGGAAGAGGAGCTCACTGGACGCAGAGATGTCACGGCGGCAGCGCCGACTGCCGAGGCAAGATAACGTATCGAGAACAAGAAGTGTGTCAGTGAAGGCGGAGACCGATGACTACGTGTTCACAGGTCGCAAGCGTAGTTGGGTCGCATGTGGGCTACAGGCCACATTGTACGCGGGCTTAAGGGCCTCTCTTTGAGTTTCACCACTAAGGAATGGGGTTTCGAGCACGTCCCATGTCTAGAAAGGTTTTTGCTACACATTGAGCTCTTCATCGACCACGAGATTAAGCATCTACATCGCTGTAGCAACCATATTTATTATTGCAACTCTTATAAAGGCGACATATGACATCTATACTCTATCATTTTCAAATTATAAGTCATTTTGATGTACTTCCTTCGTTTCAAATTTTAAGTCGTTTTGACTTTTTGGTATGTCTATTTAGCTATGTATCTAGATGTTAACATGGATGAACCAAAACATCAAAGCGACTTATAATTTGGAACGGACGCCAAAGATATAACTTTTTCTACATATATACTTAGATATATATTATGTCTACGTACATAAATAAAAGACTATGTATGTGCAAAAGCTAGAATAACTTACAATTTGTAACGGAAAGAGTACATATTTTTGGCTAAACCCTAGGAACCTAAGTTTCGTATGGCCTATCATGTTAAGATAGTGATGCTCTTAGACTAAGATTAAGATCTTTTTCCAATATGATAATTCCAATATAATAATTGAAGGAACCAACCTTTCTAATTAGGGAATTTGGTGTTTCTACCCTTATTCTAAAGGCTAATGGTGATTTTACCTTTTTTTTTTTTTACTTTGTGATTTTACCCTTGTTACCCCTGTTTTGTGACGCCATCTAAAATGGTTAAATTAAATAGCAAAAAGAAAAGGCACGCACATGAAAAGACAATGATACCCTCAGTCACTCTCTTCTTTCTCACTCAGTCCTCGAAGCTTCGAAGCCTTCCGTTCAGAAACAAATCGCGGCTCAAGCTCGCGGTGGCTTAGGGTATGGCGGTGCTTGGCGGCGACGCGTCTCTTCCTTCCGCCCCGTTCCTGTCCCCGGCTCGTCGCGGCTACTCCTCCCTCACGCTCGCCCCGGCCGGGCGGGCCTCGATCTCGATCGACCCTGCCCCCATCTCGGCGGTGGCGGCGTGGCTGGGGGCCTCGCCCACTAGTGCCCAGGAAGTAGTGCACCCCCTCCCCATCTCCCCCGACTCGTGCCCAGTTCACGTCTGTTCTGGGTGGCGACGCGAAATCGAGTCGAGGAGCGGCGCTTCTGTTCCTAGTGGCGGTGAGAGCATCGGGCAAGTAGCTACGTGCGGGGCAGTGGTGGTGCGATTTACTTCCCCACAAGAGCAATGCTCCTCTTTGCGTCGAGATGTGTTTTGCGTCATGTTTCTACGGTGTTGAATCTTGAATATTTCTCTGATTCATTCCAAGGGTTTCAACTCTTTTTGCTGCTTTCATTGATTTCACTGTCCTACGGCGCGAAGATGAAGAGGCAACGGCGCTCCAGTAGCCGCAAATCTTCTGCCCTGCGGATGCCGCCACCTCTCCTTGATCAGGAGAACCCACCTATCCTCATTGATCTGAAGAAACTGCATCCTCTTCTGCCTGATATGGAGAGAGTGCTTCTTATGCATCAGCTGCTCCTGAGAGGATACACCATCGAAGGAGTAAAGGCGGCTCGCCATCATCTGGTGAAGAAACCACCGTTAGGCCGAAGAGAGGCAAAAGAAGGAAAGATCAGGTCGCGTGTGGATCCCGAGGGAGGCTCGTGCTTAAGTTCAAGCAGTGGCGGAGCTAGAGCAAATTCGACGGGGGTGCAGCTTGTCTTAAGAGTGCAAGAACCTTTAAATTGTGGGTGCAAATATGGTGAAATTTTACCTCTTTCTATTGTTTTTTAAATTTTTTGTGGGTGTGGCCGCACCCAATGTTCACCATATAGCTCCATCCATGAGTTCGAGGGTGATTTGCAAGCAGCCTTAAAGGCCTACGCTAATGAAGGAGATACAAGTCCCATTTGATGGGGAGCAAACAAGCTTGCCTCTTAAGATGGATAAGAAGCCAGAATCAACTTGTTCTAGGGAACGTTGCAAGATTGCAGATGATGAAGATGGACAGTCTGACAAAAACCTTGTCCTGCAGTTTTTTTTTTTTTTTTTTTTTTTTGACAACATTTGTCCTGCAGTTGATATTGTGAGCCTGTTATACAGAG